>MCFE01000221.1:0-123782 GCA_002104905.1 Basidiobolus meristosporus CBS 931.73 | reverse complement strand
TAACCCTAACCCTAACCCTAACCCTAACCCTAACCCTAACCCTAACCCTAACCCTAACCCTAACCCTAACCCTAACCCTAACCCTAACCCTAACCCTAACCCTAACCTAACCCTAACCCTAACCCTAACCCTAACCCTAACCCTAACCCTAACCCTAACCCTAACCCTAACCCTAACCCTAACCCTAACCCTAACCCTAACCCTCTCACTGCCATGCAAGACTACTGCTGTTACCTCAAGAAAATGGGAATCCATTGTTTCAGCCCTGCAACAAAGCTACCTGAGTTTCCCTAACCCAAAAACAGAGAAACTCCTCCTGACAGCAATACACCACTCCAAGGCAATTCACCACACTCTGCATACTCAGCTCTGGGATCATATTATGAGTTCTTTGCCTCTGCAATCTTCCAACTCTATAACAAGAGCAGTATCAAGACTCTACAGGGCAATGAGGCCCTCTTCCAGAAAGTTACCTTCAACAGAACAGCTGGCTAACATCTTCTTCTCTACAAGGCAGTACTCAACTCCTGACTTTCATCCTGACTTCAAGACTCTGCCCGTCCCACTTGCACTTGATCAAAGGAGAATCCATAATGTGCTCAAGAGGCTTCCCAACTCTACTGCTCCAGGTGTGGACACAATCTCTTATGAGCTTCTGAAGACTAGTACCAAGGCCATGTCTGCACTTCTGCTTCCACTGTTTCAGCAATGCTCAGCCCAGCTTTCTACTCCTGAGGAATGGTCCTTTGCAAAGGTTCTGCCACTGTACAAGGGTAAAGGAAAGCACCTGGATCCTAGCTCCTACAGGCCAATATCTCTGCTGCCCACCTGCAGAAAGGTGTTTGAGCTTCTGCTTGCTCAGGAGCTCTACTCTGACTCCCTCAAGTTTTGTCCTGCACAATTTGGCTTTATTCCTGGCCTCTCCTTGGAATATGCAGTCATACTTAGCCAAGATCACGCACTCCAGTGCAAGTATCCCTCTGTTCTGTTTGATATTACTAAGGCCTTTGATTCAGTTGACAGAAATCTGCTTTGGTCCAAGTTGCAATGCTTCTCCAGTACCTCTCTCACCCTCCTTGTCAGGTCTCTGTTTCTGGATCTACAAGCAAGAATTCTGCACCCAAGTGAGCAATCAGCTGTGTTCTCAGTTCCTAATGGAGTGGTTCAAGGCTCTGTGCTTGGTCCTATACTGTTTGCCATCTTCCTGAATGATTTCCCAAGACTCTCAGCTGACTACCTGATTACTCTCTTTGCTGATGACATCAGAATATCCTCCTCCAATGTGCAACAAGACTCCCGGACCATCCACCAGTATCTGCAGAAGAATAATCTCCAGCTTTCCATTGCAAAGACAGTACCTTTGGGCTCTCCCATCAACTTGGAGAACTCCACTCTACCTGCTCAGGTTTCTGCTACATATCTTGGCTTTCCTTTCCTTCCTACTGGACTAGACTCTGGAGCACACCTGAAGAAGAGAATTATCCTGGCAAGACAGGCACTCCACAAGCTACTGGCTGTTACTCCTCCTACAACTTCAGCTCCCAGCTGCCTCCTTCTACTCAAGCAGTTTGTCTTCCCTGTCCTGCAATTTGGCTTACCACTTCTCTCTCTTACTTCTAAAGACTGCACTAAGCTTGACAAGTTTGCAGTATGGTGCATTACCTCCTTGGTGCCTCATTTGCCTGAATGCCCCTACAGACATGCTATTCTTGGTGCTTTTGGATTTATGCCCTATAAGATCAGACTTCTCTACCTTAGAACCAGATTATACCTCAGACTTCACAACTGCAACAACCCACTGATTAAGGCCTGGAAGAGAACACACCACACAACACCTGGCTCCTGCTGGAGAACTATACTTGGAGATCCTGAAGTCAAGAAGTTTGCTCACTATATTCTGCAGTCAGAAAAACCCAAGCTGGCCTACCTGAAGTACTTGACAGACCTTTGGCAGCAATATCTGCAGCAGCACACTCCCTCTATGATGAATATCAATCCTTATCACATTCCCCTCATTAATGTTGTTCACAAGTCATTCTTACCTCTCTTGCTACCCCCCTTCCCACTGAACAGTGTCTTGAGCACTGAAGAACTATCATCACTTCTTATTAACTTACCTACAAATTCCCCTCAGCTACACACTCTTGTATCAAAGCTACAACAGTAGCGCTGGCTTCTTTGTTTCAACTGAAATAAAGATTTCACCTGTTGGTGACTGTCTCCCCCCCTAAGTGCCTTAACTTTAGCTTAGATTTATTCATATTCAACTTAGTATTTACTTTGGGAATCTTCTATTCCCAGCTGGCTTCTTTATTTGTAGTTAGACTTGTCTGAAATCAAATAAAGATTTCACCTACCATGGTGACTTTCCCTCCCCTAAAGTATTGCTAAAGAATTCTCTCAAAATGTCTCTGACCAGTTTTACTGGGAACCTATTGACCATGCCTTTAAAGAGTTTCCTGATTCTCTAGTTTACAAGACCTTCTCATTAGAGGAATCTCTGATCTCAAGATTGACTTCACTTATCAAAAACTCCCCTTCACCTGCTGTTACCCACTTCTTAAAAGATTATTATATCTCTCAAGCTTATCTACTTCACTCCCCCTTGAACCTGAACTCCAGTGTACTCTGGGATACTGCCTTAACTTTAGCTTAGATTTATTCATATTCAACTTGGTGTTTACTTTGGGAATCTTCTATTCCCAGCTGGCTTCTTTATTTGTAGTTAGACTTGTCTGAAATCAAATAAAGATTTCACCTACTTTGGTGACTTTCCCTCCCCCTACCCTACACTCTTGTATCAAAGCTACAACAGTAACGCTGGCTTCTTTGTTTCAACTGAAATAAAGATTTCACCTGTTGGTGACTGTCTCCCCCCCTATTACCCTAAGCCAATCCAAGTATATTCAAGATATACTCAAGAAGTACCAAATGAGAGACTGTAAACTGGCAGCTACCCCAATGGAGACAAGCCTTAACTTGGTCAAAGCTCAACCAAACAAGAGAGCTTGGTGCCATCTGAAAGCCCTGACTTTCCTTATCAATCTATGGCTAGCAGTCTGATGTATATCATGCTTGGAGCATGTCCAGATATCTCATATTCAGTGGGAGTTGTCAGCAAGCATAATAGAACTATGGATCTGATCATATTGCAGCAGTTGAGAAGATTTTCAAATACCTAAAAGGAACTGCTGGTTTATGCTAAGGATACTCTTATAAGGACTCAGAACAGGATCTTGTGGGATACTCTGATGCTGATTGGGGACAAAATTTGGAAGACAGAAGATCCACCACAAGATGCACCTTTCTTTACTGTAAAGGAACAATTTCATGGAACTCAAGAAAGCAACCAATCATAGCCCTTTCTACCACAGAGGCAGAGTATGTGGCAGCCTGTGAAGCTACAAAAGAAGCACTGTGGTTAAGAAAGCTTTTTACAGGTTTAGGCCTATATCACAAAATGCCTATTACTTTATTTCAAGATAATCAAGGGTGTATACAATTAGGTAGAAATCCAACTTTTGATGCTAGAACCAAGCATATAGATATTAGATATCATTTCATACATGAAGCTATAGAGAATAACTTGGTTAGCTTAGTTTACTGTCCTTCAGATGAAATGATTGCAGACATATTTACCAAACCATTAGCTAGAGACAAGTTTGAATATCTTAGGTCAAAATTAGGACTAGTTAGTATGAACATTTAGCTGAGTGGGGGTGTTGTAAATGATTGTAATTCCACCTAAGTATTCATCTAGCTTAGTCACTTGATCATTACCCTCAAATCCTAGAGAATACTGACCAAATTCCTTGTTGGGATTTACTTAGAATATTACACCAAAATACAAGGTACCCAGAACATGAAAATTCTCAAAGTTATGCAAACAGCCCCAAACTTTGCACACATGTTCTTGGGACCTCCATAAACCTATTTTTTGTGTTTTCTATGCCAAGACCATGTAAAAGTATAAATAATACTTTTCCATTCAGTACATCATTAAGTGAAAACCACATAATCTACTTGTTCTCCCCATCACTTCCAATAGCACCAAGATTCCTACAAGACATTTTGCCTGAGCTGTGTAAAGTATACATTCTACTTTTGCATTGAATAAATCACCAAGTGAAGACCATATCATATGCTTGTTCTTCCAATCACTTCCAATATCTTCAGAACACTGACAATAAAGAATCCCCTACTACATTATTTGAGATCAGAGCATGTTACAATTAGGTAGATATCCAGCTTTTCATTTTAGAATTAAACACATAAATATTAGACATCCTTTCAATGGGAAGCTACAAAGAGTAACTAAATTTATTTAGCTGACTGTCCTACAGATGAAGTGTTTGCAGACATATTTATCAAGTCATTAGCTACATAAAAATTTGAATATCTTAGATCTTAATCAGGACTGTAATATATTTTGTAGTTAAATCTAAATATTTACCCAACTTAGTCACTTAGGTCTTTGCCCACAAATCCAAGAGAATTCTGGACAAATTTCATGTTGGGACTTGTGATATTTTAACCAAAATATAAGGGACCCAGAACATGAATTGTCTCAAAGTTGTCCAAACAGCCCCAAACTTTGCACACAGGCTGTTGGGGCCATTGTAGCATATTTTAGGAGTCTGGTTTGCCAGAACTAAAAAGAGTATAAATACTACTTTTACATTCAATAGATCATTAATGAAAACCACATATTACTCCCTACAATTCCACCAAACTATGTGGCTTATAATTAGAAATAAGTGTTAAAAGCTTGGAAGCCTTCTGATGCTCATACTAACTTGAGCTTGCAGCGTTTAACAAAATAGCTCAGTAAATTGTTTTCCATATATAGCTTTTGAAATGGATACCTTCACCTATACTCCTCCCTGGTGTATTCACCAAATAGAATAGCTACAACGAGGCGTTTTTTGAATGCAAATTCATAAGGAAGTTGAGTGGTATTTTGGCAAGTGACCAATTAACTTGACGTCACTGATGTCGAGACAGGAAATAACATTGAGTGCTAGAGTCAATTCAATATTATGTAAACTACACGGAATCGAATATTAATTTTGCACCCAGCCACTGGTTTTTCATCACTTAATAGGGTATATATATGGTTTCTTAGTGATAATCCCATCTCAAACCAAATGTGAAACGAACTCCGTTCTGCCTATAGAAATTGGAACGAAACGTTACACATGATTCACACTTGCTAGTGATACAAATGATCTATTGTCATTAGTCAATGGAGGTTAGCACATGAAGATAAATGAAAAGGGCACTTCAGCAGTATTGGTGGACTACATGCAAATCGGAGTATGCATTAGTTGGCCTATTGACTTCTTCCAATTAGAGCCGCTGCATTATATCATTAACCCTCGTAGTCAGTATGGTTGGAACCAATTGATTGGGTCAGTACCACATCAGAGTGAAATATAAGGTGAGCTGATGGCGCATCGACAGTTGCGGAAATGACGGTTATTACGGAGACACAGCTGCTGGACGAATTCACCAATACCACGAACAATGAAGCGTACATCAAGGCCTTTACCAACAGAGTAATGCGACGGGATGAACTGACTGGCTACATTATTGGTAATGACCAACGGAAGCTATTCATCCCGTACTTGCTCGAAGAGGTGAAGAACAAAAAAGAGATCTTGGACCTAGGTGCAGGAGCCGGGGAAATCCTAGATGAGATACACCCATTTGTTCAGGGCACCACTTTTCACCTGGAAGAGCCCAACCTTGCGTTATTGAACGAGTATGCGGAGCGCCTGCGCCGGTACAACATCCAAAAGGGAGAAGTTAGCTCCAGTACCGTGCAAGAGTATCTGAAGATCAGGGATAGAGCAAATCCTGTCGACTGTATTCTATGTATTCACATGATATACCACTTGACAGACTTCACGTCAGAAAACCCTAACCCAGAGGCTGAACTGCAGGACTTTATTGTCAAGCTCTATGATTTGCTAGCGGATGGGAGCAGCATATTTTTGGTATACGCCGACTTGGAGCAAGCATATGCCGGAAAGGTAGCCCTCAGCTACTTCGACGCTTTTGGGAAGAAGCAGCACCATGTGAATCTTGCCAGGCTCTATCGAGCTCGGAACAAAGTCTTGAAGGAGCAGGGGGTTCTCAAGTTATTGAAATCACTCAACCCTCAGGACAATATCACCATGAATTCGGTTGTTTGCAACAGCCAATTCTACGGCGATAGTATTTATGATCTGGCAGCCATGAGTTTGGTTGGCGAGTTGATTGAGGCCAACGACGAACCATTCGACTTGAGGAAGCTTGAGCACGCGCTCAGTATGGTGCTAAAGCCCAAGGATGGCATAAAGATAGCTCAGGGGGCGGATATGTGGAGTGCAAACGAGGAGCAAGTTATCTGTATTATTAAAAAGAATTCCACTATCATCTAATGAAAACGCAAGCTCACTATTTGACTTGTTCTGCCAACAGTGTATGCTTCATTTTTGTCTGGTATTGCGATACCCTCAGAGTTCCAGAGCAATTGCCACTGAAGATCCTCCCGTTTGGCATATCTTATGTACCATAGTGTTGTACCCGTCTAACATGTGTTCTATTGTTAAATGTGTCATAAATATCATTAATTCTGAATGCAACATCAGTAAATAAGCTCTAGTCAGAAGTGAATCGAATGGACGTTTACTATTGTTGGCATGATCTTCATATTTGTGAGAAGCAAAATGTTGGCGACTCGTGAATACAGGACTTCGGCAACTTTCCATGAAGGTCGATACGTTACATTGGTAGCACACCGTTCAGCACCGATTACGTCCAGCATCCAGCCCGGAAAATAGAATCTACCCTCAATGCATGTTTACATCTTTACGCCACGCTGAACCAATGGAATATTCCACAGGGAAATTTAAACCCCGACTGAACGTAGAATTATCTATTGTTTAATAAGAAATTTAAAAAATCTACAAAATTCCAAGGACCGAATGCTCGACATGGAAGGAAGGGAATATTCAGGTGCACGTACAGCATGGAAGTGAAGATGATGCGTAATGATATGTGATGCATGGGATTTTAGAGGAATCGGTCTCTAGAAGCAGTTCGCAAAGGCGATTGACCTCTGATACTGGATCCCCCAGTACTTGAGCCATCAAACTCATACTGGAAATCCGAGTCGTCCTCGGCACCAAGCAATTCTTGTACCTCCCAATTATATATGTTATCCCCGTAGGAGTATTCCAGATCCTCCTTGGTAATTGAATCCCAATACTTGTAAACCATCATGACGGCAAACATGTTGAATATCACAGTAAAGAATGGACCATCCAGGTAATGGTTTGTGTTTGTACAGATCACCTTGGAAACCCAACTGGAGATCACGTTTGCTGCGACAAATGATACCAGGGCAAGAATCAAGTCACCTGTAGGTTGGGGTCAGTTAGTTTGAACCATAAATAATGCGAGCGGCTATGGTGTTTACCTAACGCCCAGCGCTCTTGCAATGTTCTCACAACAAGCACCACTTGTAACACGAAATAGAGAAAGACAGCAACAGGGTTGAAGACCCAGTAGATCGCCCACAACGCGTAGGGTTTGGTGGGGCTGTATCCGTCAGACCAGCCTAAGAAGGTTCCAATAGCTGTGATGTAGACGGCAGCAAACAAGGCAAAAGAGGATATCTTGAGGGTCTAGACGTGGATTAATCCAATGAAACCTTATATTCATTGAAGCTGATTGGTGCTTACCCAGAGGGACAATCTTGAGCCATCCTCAGCAAACTGAAATCCAACAAATCCGTTCACCAATAGAGCCCAGATTGTTGTGGAAATTAGCGAAAAATGAATGGCTGCGATGTACTGAGATCCAGAGTGTGAGTGGTGATTTTGTGGACAACAAACGACGCAGGGAAAATACCTTGTAACTAGCATTTGATGCAGGGATTAGGCCTGACATCATGATGAAGTCAAATACAGCGGTGAAGAAGTATAGGTAAAGAAATACGAGCATCTCCTTGCGGCCTGGAATAGAGTGAGGTTAGCAGTCTGCTTGCAATACTGATCCTGACATTGATATGGACGTACCAACAGCAGTATATTTTAGATATACGTTGTAGGCCATGATTGCCGCCATACCCATGGAAGCTATATCCATGATTAGAGCACCTGAAAGACGTTGGTAAGAAGCTGGAACGTAGACAATAGAGGAGCAAACGAAATATACCAGGCTCCAGAAACAACGTTCCTCCAATGTCCAGGTTACGTGGGGTGCATAGAGGCTCCAAACCGTCGGGTTGTGGACCAACTAAGGGGCATATGGGAAATGCATATTGATGGCAAAGATCAGTGAATTGACCAGGATTTCCCATTGTATTGTTGCACAGAGCAATAAAGGTTGGGCGTGAAGAGACACCAAGGTAGAGAGAAAATAAAAGCACCTAGGCAAACCTATGCTAATAAGTAATTTATCAGAAAAATTCTTGACATATGTAGATAACAGTTACAAAATAAGAACAATAGTCCAGGTTTTCCAGATTTCCAATCGCGACAAGAAATTGGATTTCCAAGTGGATTTGGTTAGATTTAGAATAGAAAACAGATTTATATTTAGAATAAAAACCACGTATCTTGGCTGATTTGGTTCATAGACCGAATTACCCATTCTCCTGGAAAATGCGGATGAAGAAACTCCAAATACGAATATAGGAAGTGTGCTATAAATATGTGCATTCCAAATATGGTAGATATCTTCACTACCAGGGTTTGGGCAGCTTTAATCCCATCCAAGATTATCCGTGACCCACGCATTCATTGGTCAATCCGGTTGCCAATTTCGTTACCGATAAACCATTTACAATTTCCCATTACGTTTGCCATGGACTTTATTCAATTATGCTGGCATAAACTCTTCGATTTGGGAATATTTCTCTATTTTCTTTGTTAACTATAATATGCACTAAATTGTGACATTTATGGGTATTCTGTCATAACTACAACTATGACTACGCGCTCTTTGGTAAGCATCAATACATTCCATGCTTAGAGGCAGATGGTGATGGAGTCGTTGATACTCTGAATGGGGATGCGGATAGGCTCTTCACAGGAGCTACCGTCATCGGCTTGCTTGAGCTTGTGTCCATACTTGTCGTTGTTGCCATATTTAGGCTTGCGGTGGTGGACCTTGGCCCTGGCAATCAAGTGTGAGTCTTCGAGTGCCTCCTCCTGAGCGTGTACGCTGCGAGCAACTAGTGCGGCCTTGCCATCCTTGCCATCTTTTCCGTCCTTGCCATCTTTGCCATCTTTGCCGTCCTTGCCATCAAGGCCGTCTTTGCCATCTTTTCCATCCTTGCCGTCCTTGCCATCTTTTCCGTCTTTGCCATCCTTTCCATCCTTGCCGTCTTTACCATTCAGGCCGTCTTTGCCATCCTTACCATCCTTTCCGTCCTTTCCATCCTTACCAGGAGGTCCGGGAACGGGAGTAAAAGAAGGTAAAGGTGAGGGGGCAGGCCTTCTGTAGACTCTGGCAATCAGGTGCGAGTCTTCAAGTGCCTCCTCCTGGGCGTGTACGCTTCGAGCAACTAGTGCGGCCTTGCCATCTTTTCCATCTTTGCCGTCCTTGCCATCTTTTCCATCTTTGCCGTCCTTGCCATCAAGGCCGTCTTTGCCATCTTTTCCATCCTTGCCGTCCTTGCCATCTTTTCCGTCTTTGCCATCCTTTCCATCCTTGCCGTCTTTACCATTCAGGCCGTCTTTGCCATTCTTCCCGTCCTTTCCGTCCTTTCCATCCTTACCAGGAGGTCCAGGAACGGGAATGACTGTGGGTGAAGGTTCGGGTTTTCTGTAAGCTCTGGCCATTAGCGCAGCCTTGCCGTCCTTACCATCTTTACCGTCCTTGCCATCCTTGCCGTCCTTGCCATCTTTACCATCTTTGCCATCGAGGCCATCCTTTCCGTCCTTCCCATCTTTCCCGTCCTTTCCGTCTTTGCCATCCTTTCCATCCTTGCCGTCTTTGCCATTCAGGCCGTCTTTACCATCTTTGCCATCTTTACCGTCCTTTCCATCCTTACCAGGAGGTCCGGGAACGGGAGTGAAAGAAGGTGAAGGTGAGGGGGCAGGCTTTCTGTAGGCTCTGGCAATCATATGGCCTTCAGATTCTGCTTCGGGGTGGCTTTGGATTTGCTGATTACTGGCTAAGGCTGCTTTGCCATCTTTCCCGTCCTTTCCATCCTTGCCATCTTTCCCATCCTTTCCATCCTTGCCATCTTTGCCGTCCTTTCCGTCCTTGCCATTCAAGCCATCCTTGCCGTCTTTGCCGTCCTTTCCATCTTTACCGTCCTTGCCGTCCTTGCCATTCAGACCGTCTTTACCGTCCTTGCCATCCTTTCCGTCCTTCCCATCCTTGCCGGGTGGTCCGGGAACAGGAATCACCGTAGGTGAAGGATCCGGCTTTCTGTAAGCTCTGGCCATCAGTGCAGCCTTGCCGTCTTTGCCATCTTTGCCATCCTTGCCATCCTTGCCGTCTTTTCCATCCTTGCCATCCTTGCCATCTTTACCGTCCTTGCCATCCTTGCCGTCCTTGCCGTCCTTCCCGTCTAGACCATCCTTGCCATCCTTGCCGTCTTTCCCATTTAGGCCATCCTTGCCATCTTTCCCATCCTTTCCATCCTTTCCATCTTTGCCTGGGGGTCCAGGGACTGGGATGACCGATGGCGATGGGTTGGGCTTTGGTCGGTAAGCACGAGCCTCCAGGTTCTCGTTGAACTCGGCTATTTGGAATCCATTGTTGTTTGCGTTGTTCTCTACGACAGCACCTCTAACCAGAGCTGTGGCAGTAACGAATAGAGCGAGTAGATGCGAAAGATTTCATAGCTTAAAGTGCTTATGTCTATATGAATATTGGTATTGTAAGATATATGCTACTGTATACGGGAAGTCTAATCAAAATGGGTACTAATAATATCTATTGTTATGGATATAATCAACAGAGAAAGTTTCTTAAAACGAATATCTCTAAACTCCAAAGCGCTTTTGAGAGCTTCTTGATAGTGATCGGAGATACAATACTGGCAGTAATTTATAGAATTCCAGTGACAGGGTTCCACCTTGTGGTAAGAGGCGTCAAACTAATATATGTTCCCCTCTGTGAGAAAACGTGGGCATGTTTAGGGCTGATGAAATTCACTAGCTTCGGTGATATCTGATCACAGACTAGTATCAATTCCCCTCGGTTTAGATCGACTCTAGGTAGGGGTTGCTCATAGCATGTTGTTTGTGGCTCTGCATGTTTGATAAAATTTGTTTGCCAGTCACTGAGAAAGCAAGTAACACTAGCTTATTGAAGTCAGTTCCACGCAATGACTTCCATATCCACGCCTACCATATATATACTTGGTATAGAACACATAGGATATGGCAGGTAACATCAGGATTGCACTCTAAGTCGGGATTCAACTCAGATTGTCAATCCCCCTTAAACAAGCTAGAAGTGACATATCCATCATTGTATTCAACCCCTTCATTAGCGATAAACACGATGCATTGCTGATCAGATATTATTTATTCAGGTGCATAACAGTCTCCCTTCGGGTTACAATGGTCAAATTGCGTCAAATCATGAGAAGGAGGAGCCAGGCAAATGGCAAAAAAATTTAACGTACCTGACTATGTCAACTAAATTCATGGCCAAAACTTGTGATCGACATCACCTCGTAAGCATCATTGGATGTTCTAAACACATCGGTGTGTAAGGGGTACCTGAGGTTAAGGGAGTCACCATATGTATAGTAAGTGATTCTCATACATTCAAACACACTTGACCGTTTCTCATTCTATTTTACCACGAGGTTATGGCATAGAAAGTCTATATGTACTCGGGAACAACAAACACAGTGATGTGCTGCCGCTGGTTATATAAATTAGGGTTGTCAGCGCCGTCTACATAAACATACTTCCATTTCGCTTCAGTAAATCTGAGATTTTCTTTGATTCCACTTTTGATTTCCAAAAACTTAGAATATACCTAGACAGAGGCTCTGTTGAGTAGACAACAAAGAAATATTGCTATCAACCGAAGTATGAAATCTTTCGCATTACTCGCTCTATTCGTTACTGCCACAGCTCTGGTTAGAGGTGCTGTCGTAGAGAACAACGCAAACAACAATGGATTCCAAATAGCCGAGTTCAACGAGAACCTGGAGGCTCGTGCTTACCGACCAAAGCCCAACCCATCGCCATCGGTCATCCCAGTCCCTGGACCCCCAGGCAAAGATGGAAAGGATGGAAAGGATGGGAAAGATGGCAAGGATGGCCTAAATGGGAAAGACGGCAAGGATGGCAAGGATGGTCTAGACGGGAAGGACGGCAAGGACGGCAAGGATGGCAAGGACGGTAAAGATGGCAAGGATGGCAAGGATGGAAAAGACGGCAAGGATGGCAAGGATGGCAAAGATGGCAAAGACGGCAAGGCTGCACTGATGGCCAGAGCTTACAGAAAGCCGGATCCTTTACCTACGGTGATTCCTGTTCCCGGACCACCCGGCAAGGATGGGAAGGACGGAAAGGATGGCAAGGACGGTAAAGACGGTCTGAATGGCAAGGACGGCAAGGACGGTAAAGATGGAAAGGACGGCAAAGACGGCAAGGATGGCTTGAATGGCAAGGACGGAAAGGACGGCAAAGATGGCAAGGATGGAAAGGATGGAAAGATGGCAAGGATGGAAAGGACGGGAAAGATGGCAAAGCAGCCTTAGCCAGTAATCAGCAAATCCAAAGCCACCCCGAAGCAGAATCTGAAGGCCATATGATTGCCAGAGCCTACAGAAAGCCTGCCCCCTCACCTTCACCTTCTTTCACCCCCATCCCTGGCCCTCCTGGCAAGGATGGAAAGGATGGAAAAGACGGGAAGGATGGTAAGAACGGTCTAGACGGAAAGGACGGTAAAGACGGCAAAGATGGAAAGGACGGAAAGGATGGCCTCGATGGCAAAGATGGAAAAGACGGCAAGGACGGCAAAGATGGTAAAGATGGAAAAGATGGCAAGGACGGTAAAGACGGCAAGGACGGAAAGGATGCTGCCGCCAAATCGAGCAACCAGCAAATCCAAAGCCACCCCGAATCCGAATCTGAAGGCCATATGATTGCCAGAGCCTACAGAAAACCTGCTCCCTCGCCTTCGCCCTCTTTCACTCCCATCCCTGGCCCACCTGGTAAGGATGGAAAGGACGGAAAGGACGGGAAGGATGGTAAGAACGGTCTAGATGGCAAGGACGGTAAAGACGGAAAGGACGGCAAGGACGGAAAGGATGGCCTCGATGGCAAAGATGGAAAAGACGGCAAGGACGGCAAAGATGGTAAAGATGGAAAAGATGGCAAGGACGGTAAAGACGGCAAGGACGGAAAGGATGCTGCCGCCAAATCGAGCAACCAGCAAATCCAAAGCCACCCCGAATCCGAATCTGAAGGCCATATGATTGCCAGAGCCTACAGAAAGCCTGCTCCCTCGCCTTCGCCCTCTTTCACTCCCATCCCTGGCCCTCCTGGTAAGGATGGTAAGGATGGCAAAGACGGGAAGGATGGTAAGGATGGCAAAGACGGAAAGGACGGTAAAGATGGAAAGGACGGCAAGGATGGCAAGGACGGAAAGGATGGCCTCGATGGCAAAGATGGAAAAGACGGCAAGGACGGCAAAGATGGAAAAGATGGCAAGGACGGTAAAGACGGCAAGGACGGAAAGGATGCTGCTGCCAAGTCCAGCAACCAGCAAATCCAAAGCCACCCCGAATCCGAATCTGAAGGCCATATGATTGCCAGAGCCTACAGAAAACCTGCTCCCTCGCCTTCGCCCTCTTTCACTCCCATCCCTGGCCCACCTGGTAAGGATGGAAAAGACGGAAAGGACGGGAAGGATGGCAAAAATGGCCTAGACGGCAAGGATGGTAAGGACGGGAAGGACGGCAAGGATGGAAAAGACGGAAAGGATGGCCTGGATGGCAAAGATGGAAAAGACGGCAAAGATGGTAAAGATGGAAAAGATGGCAAGGACGGTAAAGACGGCAAGGACGGAAAGGATGCTGCCGCCAAATCGAGCAACCAGCAAATCCAAAGCCACCCCGAATCCGAATCTGAAGGCCATATGATTGCCAGAGCCTACAGAAAGCCTGCTCCCTCGCCTTCGCCCTCTTTCACTCCCATCCCTGGCCCACCTGGTAAGGATGGAAAGGACGGAAAGGATGGTAAGGATGGCAAAGACGGCCTGAATGGTAAAGACGGCAAGGATGGAAAGGATGGCAAAGACGGAAAAGATGGCAAGGACGGCAAGGATGGAAAAGATGGCAAAGACGGTCTTGATGGCAAGGACGGCAAAGATGGCAAAGATGGCAAGGACGGAAAAGATGGCAAGGATGGCAAGGCCGCACTAGTTGCTCGCAGCGTACACGCTCAGGAGGAGGCACTCGAAGACTCACACTTGATTGCCAGGGCCAAGGTCCACCACCGCAAGCCTAAATATGGCAACAACGACAAGTATGGACACAAGCTCAAGCAAGCCGATGACGGTAGCTCCTGTGAAGAGCCTATCCGCATCCCCATTCAGAGTATCAACGACTCCATCACCATCTGCCTCTAAGCATGGAATGTATAGCTATTGAAGCCGTTTATGGCTAGACCTCGTGCCATTAGATAATTATCGACATACAATTGATGTAAACCTTCTGCCCTCCTCGGAAACTTAACTATGAATATCGCAATATCCACCTAGAAGTAACTAAACAATTTCTTAGTCAGAATCCCAGTTCTTCACACGAATTGAATTTTGAATGATGATTAAAATGGTTGTGAAAAAAAATTGATATAGCAGTCACATGTTCTGATCATATATACTTTCTATTAGAGTTGAAAAAAAGTGTCCACAACTTAAGTGATATTTCAATAGACTCCACGTTTTCACTAGCGTCTTACGTTGAAGTAAATATGCCCAAAGTTGCCAGTGCCACGGACTCGCAAGCAAAAGGTGACAAACGCCCTTACAAGTATATCCCTAAGAAGCCCGAGAGCGAAAGCGCTTCCCAGCTTAAGAAGAAGCTGAGAGATACACAGCGTCTACTCAAGAAGGTTTTTCCCTTTTTTTTCTTTTCTTCCTGTTGCCTTTGCTAATTAATGAAAAGGAAAAATTACCGGCAGATGTGCGTGTTAATGCTGAACGTAAGCTGAAAGCGATCCAGCTTCAATTAGACGAACTGCAAGTTTCCGATAAGGAAAAGAAACTAGCTTCGAAGTATCGAATGGTCAAATTTTTCGGTACAACAGCAATATAGGAATATTGTTTTCTCGAGCTGGATCTAACACTACACTATTAGAGCGACAGAAAGTCACACGCAAGATAAAGCAATGCGAGAAAAAGTTGGAGGCGGATGATTTGAAATCGAAGGAACGTAAAAGCATCGAAACAGAGCTCAAGGAGCATCAAGTCAACCTCAACTACATTTTGGTAAGACTTACCATATTGCAGACGAATATCCGCTTGTTTTCTGACCATCTTTTAGCATTATCCCCGACTTGAGAAATATATCTCCTTATTCCCCAAGGAGAATGCTGACGACCCTGAGGTTGTCAAACGCCGTGAAGAGATTCGTGGGAAGATTCGTGAAATGATGGACAATAATGAGCTTCCCCAAAGCAGTGAACAATCCTTTGAGGCCTTCGACAGACCGGAAGCCTCGAAGAAATTCAAGAAACCCAAGAACCACGGTTCGGAAAAGGCAGAGCAAGACGACTTTTTTGAGTAACTGGAGAGGCATTAGCATAGATTGTAACGGTTCGGAAGGGCTTAATTGCACTCCCAGCACTTTCCCAGCACTTCCTTACTTGCTTTATTGACTGTAAATAAAAGTAATGCTTTGAACAGATCACATGATCGCTGAAATGTCAAATATTTGGAATTTTTGCATATACCAACAGGATATGTTCGCTAAAAAATTCTTCACTCGAAACTCCCTTGCGAGGCAATGCTTCTCTACTTTCCATAAACATGGGCCAAAGCCTGGTGAGAAAGGTATTGTGCCCATAGTTAAAACCAAAGCATAGTTATACGAGTTAATTTGTTCCGGTTCCGCAGTGGTTGTTGCAATGTCAGGTGGGGTGGATTCGAGTGTAACTGCATATCTTCTGAAGAAACAAGTATGTTGAGCAACGACAACGAATCTTCACACAGAGACACTAAGTTACTCGCTAGGGATACGATGTAGACGGAGTGTATATGCGTAATTGGGATACTTCGGACGAGCGAGGAGTCTGCACAAGCGAAGAAGATTGGAAGGATGTACAACGTGTATGTGAACAACTGAGCATTCCTTGTCGCAGGGTAAAGTTTTTGCTTCAGTTAATTTAGTATGGCGATTTACACCGCTTCTATTGCTCAGGTGGATTTTACCAAGGAGTATTGGACTGAAGTATTTGAGCGTGTTCTGAGCGATTACGCTAAAGGCGTGACGCCAAACCCAGATATATTGTGCAACAGAGAAATCAAATTTGGAGCATTGATGGATCGTGCTTTGGAAGGGTATGGCAAATGGCTTGCTACAGGTAGAGTAGTTTTCATGGCTACGTGGACTGTTTCACTCGATTAAAACATGCGGCAGGACACTACGCGAGGGTTGTGCAGGTTGACTCGCAAACAAGGCTCTTTCGTGGAATTGATCGTAATAAGGATCAAAGCTACTATCTGGCCAACGTTGGGGAATCCAAATTGAAACAGGTAAGGTTGCTAGATCACTTGATTGAATGTTCACATAGCTCACATGATGAAGGCACTGTTCCCTCTAGGCGAATTGACCAAGCCGCAGGTTAGAGAGATTGCTGTTGAAGCCAATCTAGCAACCAAACACAAAGCAGAGAGCATGGGCATATGCTTTGTAGGGAAACGGAAGAAGTTCAGCGATTTCCTCGGTAGGGCGAGAAAGTATACATCATAATTTCTGATCTCAATCTCACACCTGCGTTGCATATAGCTGAATATATCCCGCAGAATCCGGGGGAGATTGTTGATGTTGATGGGAGGCTCGTGGGAACACACCAGGGGTTATTCTCTCTTACAATCGGCCAATGCGCCAAGATTGCTGGGAGAGGTGAAAGGTATTAGCAGCACCGTTTCGATTGGATTGAACTGTCTACCCTCACACTTTCCACCCTCACTCAAGGATGTTTGTACTTGATAAAGATATCCAGCGTAACCAAATCATAGTGGGCCCAGGAAGGTAACCTCCGTACTGATCTTTATAAAGCTCCCAAGACCCTGGGGTTAACCTTGGCCACAATGTAGAGATCATCCTAAGCTCTATTCAAATGCTCTGATTGCTCGTGATCTCTTCTGGATCAATGGAGAGATGCCTGGTGACAAACTACCGGTAGAGGCACAGATACGATACCGAACGGATCCAGGTATTTTAGCCATTTATTTTAGTCACCTGGCCATCATCCCGGCTATTTTATTGATGGATATTTCATAGAACGCTGTAAGATAGTTAAGATCCAGGGGGATCAATACCAGTTCACATTTGAGAACAGCCAACGTGGCGTAGTACCCGGCCAAGTAAGTCGCTCCATGGCAGTTATGATTATTATATTATTCCATAGTGACAATCCTGCCAGTATGTTGTAGTATATCAAGGCGACTGGTGTCTCGGTGGGGGTGTGATCGATCAAGTATTTAGCTCCTAATTATTAATTTCAGTTACTAGTGAATATACGCATATATCCAATAGACATAGACTTGTTTCTTGTGTATTCCACGTAGCCGGTAATTGAGATAGTGTCCATATAAAAGACCATTTGAAGTATGGCTACTCCTATTCTTACTATTATTGTTTTACTGATAGACCACCTGCAGCATAATATGCACAGACACAAAACTACCTATAATATTAGTATTGTATGGTATATTAATTAGTAGCTAAAATGCGACCCCACATATAGAGGAGGCAGGGTATTACTCCAAACATTACCAAAATTATGAGCTGCCCAGCTAAGCAATGCTATGCAGTTTGGGGTGGCCTTTACTACTGAATATTATATATGTAGTGAGCTATTTAAACGGGCTTTGGACTGAGGTGGCTCATCAATTAACGCATCATCAAGCTCGTGGCCGGACAGAGCAGCCAGAACTCGAGCACTCACTATGTCGACATCTCGCCTAAGGAGAAGATCATCCACTCGCCAACCCTTGTCCTTGACCAGAACTGGTACTACAAGCATCGTGAGAAGTTCACCACCAACTACATCGTGAAGCTCATCAGCGGCGCACTGGCCCTTCAGCTAGCCCTCACCCTGCTTGTCCAGGCATTCACCACCAAGTTCCAGATCACCCCGACAATCGCCTTGGGTCACTGTCTGGTTGGGTGGGAGTTCATCCCCATCTACCTCACATCAGCCTTCTATGTCTTCGTCCTGTGCCCACTGTTCATCTCGTGGCTTCGTGGGGTCCACGATGCATACGGCATCAAACGCGAGCTCATGGCCGACTTCACTCTGGGCGTGATTGCATTCATGCTGTACATCCTGTTCGCCGCTCTACCAGCACTCAAGGATGTGATCAAGCTCTTCCCAGCTGCCCACTGGAGTGTGGTTGCCCTCATGATCAGTCATGTGTTCAACATCATCCTGCCAACCATTGATGCCATCCGGGGCACAGACAGGCAAAGCTCAAGCTCTAGCATGGTCTCGTTTGAGTCCATGTTGGAAGATTCTCAGCAATTCGAGATATTCAAGAGATTCTCCCTGTACGACTTGAGTGTTGAGAACGCTCTACTTTATGAGCAAATGTCTCACTTCAAGGAACTTTGCTTAGGATTGAATATAGATCAAAGGATCCACCTCCAAAGGTGCTACTTGAGATCAATATGATCTATAGTAAGTTCATTGCCAGCGATGCAGAGTTTGAAGTTAACCTGGAGGCCTCAAGAGTCAGAAATTCGCCATCAATTCCAGAATAAAAATATCAGTCCAGACTTGTTCGGCAGGGCACTTAGCGAGGTGTGTAATTTAATGTTCCGCTATGCCTACCCACGTTTCATTAAAATGGGTCCCAAAAGCATGCAAAAGGCATATTTGTAAGTATAGATATCACCTACACCCATGTTGCTCATATCTCCTTGGAAATAAAAGAACCATTGAAATGTAAGCCACAGCAGCTGTATAGCACATTTTAACATATATAGAATCTGGCAGTCACATCCATGCGCTGTTTCATCAGTTGGGACAAAGTGAACTCTATTTAGGGGATTAAACCTTCAATGAAGCTAACGCTTCGACATTGCATATAACGTACGAATAGAACGGCCAAATGTCGTATAGCTTGGGGTGAAGGTATTCCCTTTTTTGGTAGACGGTTGTGGCCACCTGATAGACGTACATGAAAAAGTAGGTGCAACAGAAACAATATTATGAACATCTTACTCCAAGTATGAGATCCTTGCATGTGGATCCAATTAATCTTAGGAGGTACCAATCTTAGCAGGTCGCCTACAGATCTGAAAGCTTTATAACATTCCCCGATTCCCATTCACCTCATCAATTACAAACTAGAAATCTCCAACTACTGCCAATCAACAAACGTTCTCATCCATGGACAACGCGGCTACTAACGAAGGGTGGACCACGCTCCAGAAGATCTACTATCCTCTGACAATAGCATGGAACTTCGTCCTGATCTCCACCACGATCCTATTCATCATGCAACATGATTCGCCCGCCATTCGCTACCGAAGCATCACACTATCCGTGTTCATGGTGATAGGCAACTCGCTGGTCACCACGCTGTACCTGGGCCGTGAGCCGACCTATGATCAGTTCCCATGCTTCGTGAACATCTGGGTCTCCTCTGTTGGAATGCCTCTCTGGCTCACCGCTGTTGCTGGCCGATTTGCCAGACTTGCCTTCCTCTACCACTTCAGCCAAGCCAAGCTCGTGGCCGGGCAGAGCAGCCAGAACTCGAGCACTCACTATGTCGACATCTCGCCTAAGGAGAAGATCATCCACTCGCCAACCCTTGTCCTTGACCAGAACTGGTATTACAAGCATCGTGAGAAGTTCACCACCAACTATATCGTGAAGCTCATCAGCGGCGCACTGGCCCTTCAGCTAGCCCTCACCCTGCTTGTCCAGGCATTCACCACTAAGTTCCAAATCACCCCGACAATTGCCTTGGGTCACTGTCTGGTTGGGTGGGAGTTCATCCCCATCTACCTCACATCAGCCTTCTATGTCTTCGTTCTGTGCCCACTGTTCATCTCGTGGCTTCGTGGGGTCCACGATGCATACGGCATCAAGCGCGAGCTCATGGCCGACTTCACTCTGGGCGTGATTGCATTCATGCTGTACATCCTGTTCGCCGCTCTACCAGCACTCAAGGATGTGATCAAGCTCTTCCCAGCTGCCCACTGGAGTGTGGTCGCCCTCATGATCAGTCATGTGTTCAGCATCATCCTGCCAACCATTGATGCCATCCGGGGCACAGACAAGCAAAGCTCAAGCTCTAGCATGGCCTCGTTTGAGTCCATGTTGGAAGATCCTCAGCAATTCGAGATATTCAAGAGATTCTCACTCCGTGACTTCAGCGTGGAGAATGCTCTATTCTACGAGCATATGATGCGTCTTCGAGTTGCCTGCAGCGACTTGAAGGGAGACAGGAGTGAGTTACCAGTGGATGTGCTACTTGAGATCAATATGATCTACAGCAAGTTCATTGCCAGCGACGCCGAGTTCGAGCTTAACCTGGAGGCCACCACTGTGCGTGAGATTCGCAGACGCTTCCAGTCAAAAGACATAGGACTTGATGTGTTCGATAGGGCTTTGGTTGAAGTACGTAACCTCATGTTCCGCTACACCTACCCAAGATTTATCAAGATGGGCCAGAAGAGTTTGCAAGAAACCGATTTTTAATTTATATATATCTTAAGTGCGAATAATGTTCTGGAACTACTTCTTACGACGAGATATTTCACCATACATCAAGTAAATCAGTACTGGTTAATCAATAAAGCAATTACCTAAGCGAATGATCTCTAGCTAAACGTGTTATTGGCAATATAGTGATAGATAAAAGAACTGATGTTTGTTTTTACTTGGGATCAACTCGGATCTCATAATAAGATTGGGCTACTGATGAAAGCTTGAAGCCAAGTCTAAAAACCTTAATTGCCCCGTGCATTGTGCTACATAAGGAAGTTAGGAGAGACTGCTTTTCATGTAACAGCATAGCAAGTGCAAGAATTTAATTGATGCTTATAGGAGATAACTGTGCGCAATGCCTTAATAATCTGGATGCATTATTTATGAGTGATAAGTACCAAGCGTGTATGAGGAGTAAATTCCAATAATTCCGTTACAAGCACGGGATGCATAAGTTCTGTACTCCTAACGAGGTGGACCTCTCAGATCTAAAAGCTTTATAAGACTCTCCGATTCCCATTCACCTCATCAATTACAAACTAGAAATCTCCAACTACTACCGATCAGCAAACGTTCTCATCCATGGACAACGCGGCTACTAACGAAGGGTGGACCACGCTCCAGAAGATCTACTATCCTCTGACAATAGCATGGAACTTCGTCCTGATCTCCACCACGATCCTATTCATCATGCAACATGATTCGCCCGCCATTCGCTACCGAAGCATCACACTATCCGTGTTCATGGTGATTGGCAACTCGCTGGTCACCACGCTGTACCTGGGCCGTGAGCCGACCTATGATCAGTTCCCATGCTTCGTGAACATCTGGGTCTCTTCTGTTGGAATGCCTCTCTGGCTCACCGCTGTTGCTGGCCGATTTGCCAGACTTGCCTTCCTCTACCACTTCAGCCAAGCCAAGCTCGTGGCCGGGCAGAGCAGCCAGAACTCGAGCACTCACTATGTCGACATCTCGCCTAAGGAGAAGATCATCCACTCGCCAACCCTTGTCCTTGACCAGAACTGGTATTACAAGCATCGTGAGAAGTTCACCACCAACTATATCGTGAAGCTCATCAGCGGCGCACTGGCCCTTCAGCTAGCCCTCACCCTGCTTGTCCAGGCATTCACCACCAAGTTCCAGATCACCCCGACAATTGCCTTGGGTCACTGTCTGGTTGGGTGGGAGTTCATCCCCATCTACCTCACATCAGCCTTCTATGTCTTCGTCCTGTGCCCACTGTTCATCTCGTGGCTTCGTGGGGTCCACGATGCATACGGCATCAAGCGCGAGCTCATGGCCGACTTCACTCTGGGCGTGATTGCATTCATGCTGTACATCCTGTTCGCCGCTCTACCAGCACTCAAGGATGTGATCAAGCTCTTCCCAGCTGCCCACTGGAGTGTGGTTGCCCTCATGATCAGTCATGTGTTCAGCATCATCCTGCCAACCATTGATGCCATCCGGGGCACAGACAAGCAAAGCTCAAGCTCTAGCATGGCCTCGTTTGAGTCCATGTTGGAAGATCCTCAGCAATTCGAGATATTCAAGAGATTCTCACTCCGTGACTTCAGCGTGGAGAATGCTCTATTCTACGAGCATATGATGCGTCTTCGAGTTGCCTGCAGCGACTTGAAGGGAGACAGGAGTGAGTTACCAGTGGATGTGCTACTTGAGATCAATATGATCTACAGCAAGTTCATTGCCAGCGACGCCGAGTTCGAGCTTAACCTGGAGGCCACCACTGTGCGTGAGATTCGCAGACGCTTCCAGTCAAAAGACATAGGACTTGATGTGTTCGATAGGGCTTTGGTTGAAGTACGCAACCTCATGTTCCGCTACACCTACCCAAGATTTATCAAGATGGGCCAGAAGAGTTTGCAAGAAACGGACTTCTAACCCGCTCGCCTTACGTATTTAATGACTATTTATTATTTGTATATACCCAATATATTTACCTCAGCCGTTAACTAATAAAGCAAGGTCCAATAAATTAAAAACCAGCAACGCCTCCTACCCATCAGCCAAAACATCAACGGCCTCACCAGAACACACCATCAACCTTGCTACGGTGAGAGATTTGCCACTGTACAGATTAGATCATTTTATTCTCGGTGGTATTTTTGAAGAACAAAAGGATGAACGAAGTTAATGTTTGAGAAGATATTTGGAAAAGAGGATGGAAATGAATTAGATCTATTCAGCAGACTCCGCAGCGTTTTCACTGGCGGCAGCAGCAGCGGCGGCGGCGGCAGCAGCAACGGCGTTTTCCCTCTTCTCAATGCTAGAAACAAGCACTTGAGAGCGGAAAGAAAGACCCTTGGTGCGCTCAATCACTTGTTGGTAGATCGAAGGGTAGTTGGTATTCATCAACACGGTGTTTTCTTTGAAATCGATCTTGGCGTCAACGCGGGTATCGCGAATGAGGTTCACGATCCATTTCTCGCCCTCATCCTGAGACATGTTCAAGGTTTGGGACAAGTCACTAATGTCGATCTTTTGATGAATGCGGCAGTAAGTCTCGGAAATGAAGCAACGAGCATTCTCGACGAAGTCATCCAAAGTGGCAACCAGGAAGAAATCGTTGGCCAAAACTTCCTCGCATTCACTCAATTTCTTCTGGGCTCCTTCGAAGTCGAACTTGACATAGAGGCACTTGACGAACTCGGTGATAGGGTCTTGATAAGTGTAAGACTCTTGCTCGATGATCTTCACCAAGTCCTTCATGATTCCCTTTCTGCGCTTGTTGGTGATCACAGCAGTAGTGAGGTAACGAAGGATCCAGGGGCAGCTGGACTGAATGGTGCTGATGAATTGTGGCTGGAAGAACATGTCGATGATACCATCACGGCCATTGGGGTGGTTGAAGAAAACGAACAATGACCAGTGGATGAGCCAGCTGCGCTGCTGAAGCTGGTGGAGAGGAGATGGGAAGTTCTTCTGGTCAATGGCCTCCTTGAGCTTTTGAAGATCCTCAAGAGCAACCTCCCAGTTACCAGTCAAGATCTCGGAGGCGAGCTTACCCCAAAGAGCAGAGAGGTTCATTTCAGAGTCAGTGGACTAGAGAGCAACGACATAAACATCAACAATACGCAGTGCATCAGAGGCGAAGAGGATATACGTACGAGAACTCTGAAGTGATAGAGCATATCAGCAGAAGCTCCGTAAATACCGCAGTTGAATTGGTATTTACCAAATTGGTACAAAATAGAGACCATTTCGGGAGTGATCTGTGTAAAGAGTAAGCTCGCCGGTCGCAAAAGACCATGCAAAGTGACGCTCACTTACGTTGTACTTCTCTCTCAAGAATTGCAAGTTCTGGAATTTATCCTGTCTCAAAGCGGAGATAACATCGGGGTTTTCGATCACCTCCAAGACCTTTCCGGCCTCCGATTGCAACCCTTCAAGGGTGTCGATGACGTTCTTGCGCTTGTCGGTAAATTCTAAGATAGCAAAGGGAATCAATATCACGCCGTTTCTATGCTATGTATGGAGGCTGCTTTCGGGAAGCATTCTGCGTTTGAAACTAACCAGCAGGGGCCTCCTCGACGTGGTGGATTTGCTTGAACAACTCAGCAGCAGTATCAATCATGTTGGTCTTCGACAAGAGATCATACTTGGCTTGGAGAATGTCCTCCTCGGGGTAAATCTACGTGGGGTGAGGGAAGTTGGATTAAAACCAGGAACAAGAAGGTTCAGAGTGGCGAAGAACTTGCCTCTTTCAAGGACAAAAATTCCAATAGTGGATAGACCAGATGTCTATCCAAATAAGGGACCATCTTGGAAGTCAAATCGTACTGAGCCATTTTCAGAGTATACGTTATGGTGCAACTTTACTGGACAAATGTATTTGCTCCACCCACAACCAATGCAACGTGAACGCAAGAGTGCTCAAGTTATTCTTTTTCACTTTTACGCCTAGCGTCTGCCCCTCGCTCAAGGAATTTTTTTTTCACCTACCAGAATCCTCATTGCGCTGGTCTTTTTTTCCTGAAATAAAATGTCTTCCGATTGGGATCTGGCCCGCACCAGCCCTAACCCTAACTCACACTTGGGCCGAAGGTTGCTTTGTTAAGCTCAATGGTGCGGATCCCTGCTTAGGGTTTGGGCTGTGAAAATTTTCAGCGACGATCATCAAAATTTTGTTGGTTTCCTCAGTGCATGAGAATGATTGGTGGCTTCCACAAAATTGCTTCTATATTGTTGCTGAACATTCCGAGGAATAAATGACTTCGGCAAAACATTAGTGTGCTTTCTCTCCTCCATCCACACAAGAGTGGTCATTGTTGATACTCCAACACTGGTAAGTATCGCATCCTTCTTCATATGAGTGCGTCACGAACCGCCTTCGAATCATGTAGACGTGTAGCCGTGTTACATGAAATCGCAATCCATTCAATACCCATCGATCCATACATCAATCTAGGCTGCTTACTAAGCTCTTCTACTCGTTTTTAGTGGTTTAAAGATGCACAACCCTCGTAACTCTTTCATTGCTCCTGGCATCACCCGCCTCTCTCGCTCCAGCGCTTTCTCCAAGCGTGCCCTTTACAAGAAGCAAAAGGTCGCTGCTGAGAAGTCCGCTGCTGCTCCTGCCACCACCAAGACTGTCAAGGTCAACGGTGAGAAGAACGGCAACGAGCGTGTTGTTGCTTTGAACAAGGCTTCCCGCTGGTACCCTGCTGAGGATGTCGCTCAACCCAAGACCTCTCGCAAGACCGCCAAGCCCACCAAGCTTCGCGCTTCCATCACCCCCGGAACCGTCCTTGTTCTTTTGTCCGGTCGTTTCCGCGGTAAGAGAGTTGTCTTCTTGAAGCAACTCGCTTCTGGCCTCTTGTTGGTCACTGGTCCCTACAAGGTGAACGGTGTTCCTCTTAGACGCGTCAACCAAGCCTATGTTGTCGCCACCTCCACCAAGGTTGACTTGAGCAACGTCACCATCGACGCCAAGTTCGATGATGCCTACTTCAAGAAGGAGAAGGCTCCCAAGGCCAAGGGTACTGAGGAGGAATTCTTCGGTGAAGAGCAAAAGAAGAAGGTCATCTCTGAATCTCGTGCTGCTGACCAAAAGTCCGTTGACAAGGAGATCCTTGCTGCCGTCGCTCAAGTTCCTCACCTTCGCTCATACTTGAATGCTTCCTTCACCCTTAGAAAGGGCCAAGCACCTCATGCTATGAAGTTCTAAATCGAATGAGTGGTTTTTTATTTGACCGTCAATACATAATAAATGACTATTCAGTTAAGTCTATTGCATATCATTGAGTTCGATCCCTAGTAATCGGAAGCAACTCGAAGGTTAGTATCCTTTGTGTCGATCGGCTTGGATGCACGGGGATCATACCATAGATGAAGCACGTGATCGTAGAATGAGCAGCTGGCCACCAAATTCGAGTTGGGCTGGTACGACCAGTCACAACCATATGCCAATGATTCATGGGCCATGAAGCTACTTCTTACCTGCGAGCTCAGGTTCCCTGGGGTTTCAAGAAGGTTGAGTTATCTTCGAACTGCGGAATCCTACGCTGCAAGATTTACCTGACTCAAAGCCCTCGATATCCAAGATATGGAAACCGTTGTGCATGCAGCCAGCTAAAAGAGTGTTGGCCTCAGTGGGATGCCACTTGAGCCTCCAGACACCCCCGCCAACGTGAACATCTTGGAGAGGGCGGCGCATTGACCGTGTGTCCCAAATATACACGTTTTCATCATAGCTGAAGATTACAAATAGTTTAGCTCATTGCAACTGATCGCCCAAACAGAGTGTCTGTACCTTCCCGTTGCTAGCAAGTGCTCCTGATGGGGATTGGATTGCACGCTGCAAACGCCAGCCTGATGACTAAATTGATATAAGGATCATATGTTGTATTACATGCATTTGCCAGTAATACCCTACATTTTACTGGTCAACGTGGGCGCTGTAAAGCCAAGTCTGGCGTCCCAGACCTTGAATTTACAATCGTCCGCTCCTGCAAGTGTTGAGGTGAGCAATGGCGTGTTGGTCACCAAGAATTGGCCGATGCGAAAGGTTACCGGTGAATATTGTGTTTGTGTTCCAATAGTCAAAGCCAGCAATCCAGGCTTCTAAGTCGTGGCCTTTCCATTGGTCAACAACAGTCAACCCCCGTTCTCCATGGTCGAACAAGATTATTTGGCCGTCGCTTTGACTGACTACTATCTGAGGTGCACTAGATCATTTCCAGAATTGTTGATACATTGGTGATGGTGGTGAATGTCAATTTGTGGCTCTACCTTCCCGAGACGCGGTTGGACCAGTCCAGCGATAAACTTAAAACACCTTCGTCATTGGTTGAATATTCGTCCAACAGTGATAACCCTCCCTCTTTGTTCAAGGTGTATAAGCTAAGGTTGCCGATTGAATCTACCTGGCCTAGTACTGGCAAGTCATTAATTGCATGGTGGCACCTATACATACTGAGTTAGAAAAGGTGATTACCCGGGCTAAAGTGAATAATTCACCATTTGAGATCTAGAATGGCCGCGGTTTCGATCCGGCATTTCTCGATGCTTCGAAGACACCACTGTGTTTAGTATATTGAACCGAAGATTAATTTGTTAACTGAGTAGCGTCCTTACAGCTCGGGGCTCTCACCATCCTGGATCAGGTACGACAAGAGTCTACCAACGCGTTTCATCGGTTTATCAGACTTTTCTTCCTCCTCATCCCCTTCGGCGACCTCTGTATCCTGCTCGTCTATCTCAGGCTTTTTCAATTGGTAGGTACCACAGACCAAGAAGTCCGAGTACCCAGGTATCGGGCAGCCTTCTATTGAATCTGCACTATATTCCGTATCCAAGTGGAATAATGAATTGCACTGGTTTACCTCCGACATATTCTCTAGGTTTAGTAACCCGTACGAAACATCATCACAAAACTATCAATTGTGCACCACACAAATGTTAGGGTTAGGGTTAGATTGGACTAGGGTTAGCCAGGGAGTGCAGTGTCCCCTCCAATAGGGAACTGTACTGATTGGCTGTGCGTTTTTTTTCTCACTGGAATCGAGCTTAAATTGGAGCTTGCAGGTCCATGATTCGGCCTCTTCATTCCTTCATTCCTTCTACCTCGGAATACAGACATGTCTGCGTAAGTAACAAATACGTTATTCTATTTGAACGCCCTAAAGAAAGGGATCGTACCCTACGTCTCGAACATGGTTCATCGTTCGAGGAACTGAAAGTAAAGGAGACCCCTCCTTTTCTTTTGAAAACTATCAAGTGACCTGCCAAGGTTATGATCTGATTCCTTTGCTCCCGTTAGCACAAGGTTTCAGGAATTGTCATTGGAAAAGCAAGTTTGTCAACTTGAGTGATCCTCTGATTAAATCCATACGTCGGGCGGAATCCACCTGTCTTGGGTATATCCGACGTTATAAGCCAGTGATTAAACGTCGTACGATACTTTCTTTAGCACCACCGCCACTGTCGAGCAAATCCTTGTTCCCGAAACTCTCTTGAAGAAGAGAGCCGCCGAAAAGAAGGCTGCTGCTGCTAGCGCCGTCTCTCTTGCCGAGAAGAAGAAGGTAATTATCCATCCAACATCGTGCAAGTTGATCATGGATTTGATGATGTAAACACACAACCGAGCAACTAGTCTAACGACGATGCTGTTTTCGTTAACCATCTTTCGGGACTGACATCCATCGATCAACTTCACATCCATCCCATTGTAGTGCAACTGATTAATAATCAAACTTATCTTCTAGGTACATATCATTCGTTTATTGTCACAAGTTACAAGCGCTAGTGATGTCAACAACCATGAATAACTAGCCTTACGGCGATGTTGTTATCGTCAACCATCTTTCGGGACTGAATCGCTTAACACTTGAACCATCTTCCCAATCTTTGCCCCATTTATTTATACCCTAATCTCCTAGGCTCAAAGACAAAAGCGTCAAGTCATCTTCAAGAAGGCCGCTGATTATGCCCGTGAATACGAGCAAGCCCAAAAGAGAGAGGTTGCTCTTAAGCGTCAGGCCAAGATCAACGGAAACTTCTACGTTCCTGCCCAAGCCAAGGTTGTCTTCGTTATTCGTAACAAGGGTATCAACAAGATTGCTCCCAAGCCCCGTAAGATCCTCCAATTGTTGCGTCTTCTCCAAATCAACAACGGTGTCTTCGTCCGTTTGACCAAGGCCACCAAGGAGATGCTCCAACTTGTCAGCCCTTACGTTTCCTTCGGTGAGCCCAACCTCAAGTCTGTTCGTGAGTTGATCTACAAGCGCGGATACGGCAAAATCAACAAGCAAAGAATTGCCTTGACCGACAACGCCATCATTGAGAAGTCCCTCGGTAAATTCGGAATCGTTTGCATTGAAGATCTCATCCACGAAATCTACACCTGCGGTCCTAACTTCAAGCAAGTCAACAACTTCTTGTGGCCCTTCAAGCTCTCCAACCCCACTGGTGGTTGGTCCGGCAAGAAGGCTGTCCACTTCATCGAAGGTGGTGATGCCGGTGACCGTGAGACCAAGATCAACGCTTTGATCAGACAAATGAACTAAGTTTATTGACTTTCACTAGTCTCAATAAATCGATGACTGCATTGTTTAATTTTAATCATACTGTATATAAAGAATTTAAGCCATATTTTACCGCGATTGAAGCATTTCTATTGATGTTGTGCGAAGTTATATAACCCCTTGTACTGAGCGCGAGACATACTGCTCAGGCGCTGGATCAAAAAAAATTCAAAAGCGATTGAAATCAATTTCTCGAAAAACCGACTGTTCATTTGAATATGGATATGGTGGGATTCTCCATCAATGAGGTGCTTTCTTTTTCTTTACCAAAAAAAAAAGCCCTCACTTTGTTGGAAAGTGTCCCAATAACTTAAGAAACGTAGACTCTTTTATAGATAGCTAATTAATAGACAATGGCCGCCGAGCAAGCATCCACCATCGCTGAGCTCTTGAAGCTTGCCTCCACCAACGTGGAGTCCTGTGATTACGATGTTGCCTATAATCTGTGCAACCAAGCTTTGGAAAAAGACCCCAACAACCTCGAGGCTTTGGAGATGACCGGTGTGGTCGAATTGGAGCTCGGTTCTTTTGATTCTGCTCGAGAGGTAAATACCTGAAGTTGTATCCTACTCCTGTTGTCAACCTCAGTGCTAATGCTCTACCACAGCATCTTCTCAAAGCGGTCTCGCTCAACCCGGACCAAGGGTACTCCAAGTACATGTACCTCGGCCAACTTTCTCACGAGCTTGAGTCCGTCGGGTTTTTCTCCCGCGGCGTTGAGCTCATGGGCGAGGAGCTGAAAACCCTTCAGGAGAACTCTCCCGAGGCTTTGGAGTTGGCCAGAAAGATCTCTTCCGCTCTGTGCTCCATGGCTGAGATTTACCTGACCGACTGTTGGTAGGTCAAGTTGTGTCTTCTTGTAGACAAAGTCCGTTTCTTAACCCGCTTCTCCAGCTTCGAGCCCAACGCTGAATCTCAGTGCGAAACATTCGTCAACAGTGCCATCACGGTTGACCCCAACAACCCGGAGGTCTATCAGACACTTGCCTCGATCCGTTTGAGTCAGCAAAGAAACGAAGACGCCAAGGAGGCTCTGGAGAAAAGCATGTCTCTCTGGAGTAACCTCGAGCCAGGTGGGACCTTCTCTTTGTCGAGGCTTCTGGCTTTCGGTAGTTAATCTTCATTCTAGGTCACCCTGGTATTCCTAACTACGACGCCAGAATCGGCTTGGTCAAGCTCTTGATGGAGATGGGTCTCTTCGATGTTGCGCTCAATGTCCTGGAGGGTCTGCAGAAAGAGGACGATGAGGTGGTTGAGCTTTGGTACCTTTATGGCTGGGCTTACTATCTTCTAGGTGAAGATAAGAGCGACGAGGAGAAGGCCAGCTCCTGGGAAGACGCTCGTGACTGCCTGGAGAGTGCGATCAAGGTAAGGCATCCTAGCTGGAGGGATTATTATCCTGAAGATACATTAACCTGGGGCTTCTCTATGTAGTACTATCACAAGCTGGGCAGTGAGGATGAGGGAATCTTGCAGCATTGCCAGGAGTTGTTGCAGGTGGTTATTTCAGTAGTCGGGCCTAGTGTTGAGGAGGAGGAAATCATCGATGAAGATGTTGAATTCGTTAGCGATGACGACATGGAGGAATAGACTCCGCCAAAGTCCCATACCCTTCCATTAACCCTATGCTCGTCAGGGTTGGTCGGGGTTAGATCTATGTAAATCACTAATTCTTTGAACACTTCCGCCACCCTTCTACCTCATAATATATTCGATGAACCCTGTAGTAGATACCAACCCAGTTTCTAATACATCTATCCCATTCAAAACCACACCAAATAAACCCCAGCGAATAAGTCGATTGAGAGGGCAGTTTATTGATTGATTAGGTACACTCGTAGGTCGATTGAGGGGGCAGTTTATTGATACTTTTACAACGCTGGTTAACGGGGGGAGTTGGAGTTCAAGACGGTTTCGAACGTCTTGGCGTACTTCTCCGAAAGCTTGGCGTACCATTGGGTGTGCTCCTCAGATTCCACGTACATGGTGGCCACGTTGATCAGCTCGCTGATCTTGCCATTGAAGTCGGAGATTCTTGAGATGATGGATTGCTCCGGTTGATGCTCCCAGAGTGCGCTTCCGATCTCATCGGCCTGTTCCAGGGTGGCCTTGCCTACATCCAGCACGGTATCCAGCCAGTTCACTTGCTCCTGGGTTTTGAGGGGACACTCTTCGATGCCGCGCTTAAGGACCTTCCTGTAGAGAAGACGAGTGGGCGCCAGCAGAGAATGGAAGTTTTGGGCGATCTGCTTTTCACTCTTGCTGAACTTCACATCGCCCAAGATCTCTCCCCAGCCATCGTCGAATTCCTCGCCTTCGTCCTCCCCTTCCTCGTCGTCGTCCGTGTTGGAGATCATCTCGGAAAACTCGTTCGCCACATCCAGCAATAGCTCCTCGAGCTCCTTCCACCGCTTCTTCACTGCATCGCGGTTGTTGTGTGAGAGTTTGGGAATCATGTCGCAGGATTCCCAGAGCTTTCCTGATGATACCAAGAACCCATGCTGGGACGCTTCCGCCTCCAGTTGGACGGGGGAATCCAGGAACGAGTTTGCCAGTGACGCGACGGAGCTAAGGATCTTTTGGACAACCGCCTGGACCTCCGAGGCAAGGGTCTTTCCACCCAGTCCTTCGAAAGAGACCTCCTTTCCTGTGGAGGTTTCCAGAATGGGCTGGGAGGCGTGGGCCACCAGTTTGGCGGTGTTTTCCGCCAAGGATTGACACACCTTGATTCCAGGCGCGGCATCATCCACCGGTGGTTTACACGCCAGGCTGAGCTTGGTGGCGTCGTGGGAAAGCAGCTTTCCGAGGGCCTCTAAGGAAGAGAGATGCCGGAGGGTTAAGTTTGTGAGAACAGTTGTGTACATCCCGGTGGATAAATCCTGACTTACCCAGAGTGTCGGGGGAGGTGTATCTGGCGGTGTTTTCCGAATCTTCCCCGTTGACCACCTTGTCATAGTCGAAGAAAAGGTTGTGCGACACCTCGATGGTGGAATCGACCAGCTTCCTCAATTCCACCTGGAGCTCTTCTTGTTTGCTATTGGCCATTCCTATGAATACGGGTTCTCTCCAACGACAAAGTCGGTCCTCACCAGGTCCAACCGAGGCACCCGTAAATAATTCAAGAAAAAAAAACCATCTTAATCAAGTTTGTCCACAATTCAGTGGATGCTACTTTATTCCCGTATAAATGGTTTATCATACAAAGTTCCCGCTGGTCACTGTCTATGGTGGAGATGATTCCATGAGGTGGGTGGTGGCGGCGGCGGGCAGACTATTCGGCCAGAGGGTTGGCATGGATGGTCACTGTGCGAATACGAATGTCTTGAATCGGCCTGTTCTTCTCGTCCACAGTGACCTTTTCTATGCTGTCCAAGGTGGTGTCTGCTCCATCAATCACTCTATTGTCACATAGATTAGAGAGGCCGCCGCTATGCGGGCAATCGAGAAATTCGCACTTACTTCCCAAACACAGTGTACTTCGTGTCCAAGTGCGGTTGCTTGTTGTAAATGATGAAAAACTGCGACCCGTTGGTGTCAGGGCCCGAGTTAGCCATACTAACAATTCCGCGTGCGTTGTGCTAATCATAAGAGGCTAAGGATACTGGACAGTGACAGGGCTTGTCCTCCAAACAACCTACCTTTAGCGTGCTCCGAATCTCATCGTTGAACTTTTTGCCCCAAATGGAATTGCCACCTTTGCCAGTGCCTAAGATACGTCTTTAGTAAATTGACCAGTTCTCTCGCTTTTGAAAATATCTGTCACCGACCTGTTGGATCACCGGTCTATGGAAAGTATGGTTGAAGGTCAGGTAAGTTCTCTGTGTGGAGCGAGGGTTTAGGGGCAGGGAGCAACGGCTTACCTGAAGCATGAAGCCTTTGATGTTTCTGTGGAAGAGGTTGTTGTCGTAATATCCGCTAGCACATAAAGCAAGAAAGTTCTGCACGTGTTGCAAAGGCGTGGGATGAGTTATGGTGAACTAATGAAAGCGGGGTTTGGCGTGGAAACAACTCTGTACCTCGGCTGTCTTGGGAACTGCTTCGCAAAAGACCTCAATCTTGAGATCGCCTAGATCCGTGTGTAAAGTGACTGACTGCAGGCAGGAATCTTAGAAGAAAAGCTCGTGGGCGTGGTTTATGAAGCGACAGGGCTTACCATGTTGAAACAACCTGGGCAACTTGGGGTTGGTGAGTTCGCAAGTTCTGGTCTAGTGTTATGAAAATTTCGGATATTCCGATCATTGAGAATCACCGAAAACCTGGGTGTCGAGCATCGAGAATACGCATTCGACTAGTAGTCACAGCCCAATGGGTAGAGTTTGATTAAATTCCGGTCAACATTCATTGGCAATTGGCGAAGGTTACTTGACTCAGTTCAGAAATACTATTACGCTGTGTACGAAGCTCTCAGGTTGCATTATCAGTCACAAGTCTGGAGAGTGCCCTACCCAGACTATATTTGTTACGACCAAAGGTATCGTAGTTTTGTTTTCTTCCAAGCCGCCAAAGTAACTGGTATACCCGGCCTCCATGTCTCAGCCCAACAAACCCATCAAAATCAAACGAGATAAACGTCACATCCGTACTGCCCCACAGATTACCTCGGATTTCAAAACAAATGGGCACCAATTACCAATGCGAACCAAAACCATAGTGCGTAGCCACCATGATTCTGGAGTGGGTGTTGAAATCCCTGCCATAGATGTGGACAAATTTTTGCTGAGCAACTTTGAAGCCGAGGCTTGTAAGTACATCTGGTGACTTTGCCACCCCTCTCCCCCAGTTGCCAACAATCCTTGTTACCCGCAGACATCAACGAGACTTTGCTGAGCGTCAACGAAGAATCCTTGAGGGGCTTTTACCGGTCTCTTCAGGAAGCGAAGGAGCTCAGTTCCCACAACTTGAAAGACAATGTGTATCAAAATTACAACGAATTTGTTGTCATTTCTAAAGAGATCTCCCAGCTCGAATCGGACATGTTAACTCTAAAGGATAGACTTGCCGACATCAGAAGCACCACCGACATGCTAATAGAGGGAAACGGCGCTGATGGAAAAGGTGAAGCCATTTCTGCTCACCGGCTGGCCGCGGGATGGTGTTCTAACTCAATCTCTCCTTGTATGCGTCTTATTCAGATAATGGCTCATCAGACAAGAGCTACATCGGGAATGATAATGCCGACGTTTGGAAAACACAGACAGCAGCGATCTGGAGAAATGTCGACGGGGCGGAAGTACGAGGCGATTGAGTTGCAGCGATCCGCGGCAGAGTCCATTACTAACTAATCTATGTTAGAAACTACTTCCCCACCATCCGTCCCGCACACTCGTGCTCGAATGCCCAGGAATCAAGGAACTGCAAGCAGGGACGCTTCGGCACAAGCAGAACGTGAACTTGTACTTGTGTAGTGATGTTCTTCTGATTGCTGCCCAGAAGGAAGGCGTCCAAGCCTCCAAGACTCGCCTGGTTGCTCAGACCTGCTGGAAATTGTCGGAAATCGCCGTGACGGACATTCGGGATGTTTCAAGTACGCCCAACGAAGTGCATCTTGACTGCTCACGCACATCGCTCACCACCTTTCCTCGTAGAGTTGAAGAACGCTTTCAAAGTGATCAGACCGCCGGAGTCCTTCATCTTTTGCAGCGATACTCCAGATATGAAGCGGGATTTCCTGAAGAAGCTGAAGCGGACCGTTGAGGAATTGAAGATCGAAATGGCTAGGGAAGTGTCAGGTAACTATGCACAGATTGTTGGTCGGCTAAGGCTCTGTAGATTCTCAAGCTTGTTGCCAGTTTCTCCCAAGAAATCGCTGGGTGCCAGTGTTCCCACCAAACGAGAGCTCTCCAAAGCTGAAATGAAGAGGATCGCCGATGTTTCGGACGAGCTGGATGTCCATATAGCGCAGCGCGAGTTTGAAGCTGCTGTTCATTGCTCCGAAGAAGGTGAGCAAACGTGCTTGCTGACTGGATACCTGCAGCCTGCTAAACTGTGTGATCAGCTAGAAAAATCCTCCGGCTGTGCACCGCCGAAGGCACCCAAATGAAGGCGGTCAACAAGAGAATCGAGGATCGAGTGGCCAACCTCGTCTCAGTTATATCGCACGACATGATGAACCCTATGCTTACTAAATCCCAAAATTGCGCAAATGTAAGCTGGCTCTTGAGGTTGGGCTATCCTGACAAAGTAAGTGCCACCGAGGATCCGAATGATTACTTGGTTGTTGACATCTCGTGCTTTTAGGCAAAGGAGGCCTTCTTAGGTGGGCGCAGCTCCACCATTCGCCATCGAACAAGGTTTGGTCATTTGGATGCGCAGTCTTGACCTGTTCTAAACTTCTCTGCGCAAATAGACAGATCCAGCTCGAGGGAGACGTCACGCGCTACATCAAAGAGCTCTTCTTGGTTGTATTCACGCTGATCCGGAACACTTGCGAATGGTTTATGGCCTCGTTTCGTGATGCGTCGATGAGCTCAGGTACGATCCATCACCTCGACTAATCCGACCATGACATTAACTGTGCACCAGCGCTTGTGAAGTGGGTAAAGGAGGAGATTGAAAAATACGCCGAGATCTTCCGTAAACAAATGTTCCATCATGAGCAGCCAATGCAAGTGATAGCCGATGGCTTGAACTATGCCTCGGAGCAATGCAAAAAGGTTCCTAGCCTTCCTGATTGCAGCATCGATGGTCGATTAATACCCGTTTGAATTACAGCTGCGCGAGGTGGGCGTCGATTTAAGCTTCCTGATCGACAAGATCTTCCTTCCCAACCTCGTGGAAACCATCAGCAACCATGAGAAGCGTTACCTTGACGGATTCAACCGCGAGTTGTCCAAAGATACTTTCGAGTTGGTTTCATTGGATGTGATTAGCCAGGATCCCTATTCTTTGCTTGGTAGGACCTTTGGAGCTCATCAGAAGTATGCAGCCACAAGCATTAACCCTCCTTTGCAGACAAAGACAGCAGGTTGACCACAAGCTCCTTCTACTTCTACAAGTCGGTGTTTTCGTTTGTCAAGGAAATTGCCGTGATCAGTAACCCAACGGTAATCCCCCTTCGCTCACGCGGGCTACGTTCAGTTGACTGATCTTGAATTTCAAGCTTTATCCCAAGGTGATTGGAAGCATTGTGGCCCTTTTTGAGGGATACTTGAAGAACCTGATGATTCACTGCAAAAGCTCCTCGCTATCCGATCAGCAGGTAGGGCTGCACTTGGATGCTTCGAACCTAGCCAACCGCTAACCCCCGCCTGTTGCACTAGAGCTTCGGCATTGTCGCAGACGCCAGCTTCATTCTTGAGAGCGTCCTCCCCTCTGTAGCCGCGTACTTATCAGTAAGTAGATGGTAGAGCAACCTCTTGTCCTTTCGCTAACGAGCACCAGGAATTATACCACGGCTCTATTTCAGAGCTCCAGGGACTGAAGAGTCGAATGAGTGGTAAGTACCTCATCTGAGGCTACCACGCGATACTGATACTGATGCCATAACCACCAGGGTATCAGTCGACACTCACGGACATCTATTGTCTACGCCGATGCCACTCCCTCGTTGAAAGTACATACAGATTCGCTGACATTGACTACTCTCAGGTAACGTCGCGGGATCCACTGGCCCATAGATCCGTCGATCTGACGAGCCTTGCGTTCATATAGTCCGAGGATATTGGAGAGGATGCGGTCCCCTGTGATCAAATCATTAAAGTATGCCCTCCCCGCTGGATCCAGCAAGCGACATGTCAATAACTCTTTGATGGTAGCTCATTCTAGACATGCACGATATCTCTTTAGAGGCGGCCCAATGGCCGCTCAACAGAAGCTTATTTATTGCCGGGATTATTGAGCAGTTTTTCCGCACGATGAACGATGGTGACTGGGGATTTCATGTGCATGCGTGTTTCGTCAAGCTCACCTATTCTTTCTGTCTAGCTCCGTGCTGGGAGGGTGACGATCATCAACCTAGAGCTTTCGGCTATGGTGGTGAGTGATCATTGCCGTTTGTGTCTACGCCAGTAGCTCAACCTTCATTTCCTCCAGGGGTCCATCAGCTGGTTCTAGATATTCACTTCTTCCTGAAAGTCACCGATGAGTTTATCACTCAAAGCACCACCAAGGCTGCCAATGCGATATGCGAACGCGCGCTACGAATGTACTTTGCCCAAAATCCCGCCTCAAAGCTTCCCCTGAAGGTACCAAGTTTTGTGCAAGCTGCCCCCACCCAAAGCTAAACATCTCCATGTAGACTGCTCAATGGTACGATGAGCGTGTGGCGCATCTCATGAAAGAGCTCGGTTCAGGTAGGCGTCGGGTCCATGTTCTCATTCCCCTGGTAGCACTCACTCATTCACTCGCGAATTTAGAGTTTTCCCAATTTGGGACCCAATGATATTTTTCTTGCCCTATCCATCAGTATATACACAATCTATATATATATATATATACAGTATATACACAACCTATGCAATAAACAGTTGAAATCACCATCCACCCACTACCCTACCCATCCACCCGCCATATTGTAAACAATCCCGCTCCCCTAACCCAAAATTGGTGGCCTATCACCACAGCACATAGTCACATTTCACTGAGTCGGCTTGTTATGATTTAAGCATAACGCTGGAAACAACAAAACCGTTTACCCATTCTTGCCTCCCATAAACATCCGATCATTTCTTCACCGTAAGCAGGCGGGTACCTTACGAACACAAGCATTTTCTAAGAGCAAGAGGTGTGTACTTCCCAATCCTTTTTCAGTCATGCCTAGTAAAGCTGAAGGTACGGTTCTCCTGAAAGCAGGGTGTCTTCACTCTTGAACCTTTGACTGGTTGTTGCCAATTCCTTTTCTCCACCAGATCCATGGTCCGATTACTCCACCCGGCTCCCCCTTTCCCCCCGTCTTGGAATACTCTGAGCACCCCTCCATTCGTTCAACAACAACCTGAACTCATCCATTTTTTGCTTTGCAACCAGCCCTTTCCGAGTATGAACTTCAACGCCAAGAGAACATCAAGCGGAACAGAGAGCTGCTTCTCTCTCTCAACCTCGTGACCGAGACCAGCACCCTCTCCGAGAGCCCTGAAGTGGACACGGTCCAAACCAAACCACCCGAGGAAGAACCAAAGGTGGTGAGAAAACGTACACAGCGTAAGAAACCTGAAAAGGAGGCGACCAAGGCGGTGCCCAAGCCAAGCAGGATCTCGAAAAGACTAAAAGGGGAGGCCCCTGTGGAGGATGCCTCCTCGGAAAATCAAGAAGATAATGTACGCCATCGGTCATCCACCCGCAAGCATAAAGTATTAATGTGTATCCTGATGTAGAGTATCCCCGAGCTGGATCATATCCTCAAGACCGCCGAGGAGTACTTCTCAAAGGAGATCTGCGAGAACGCGATCAAGGTCAGTGGCAAATACAAAGGTAAGGGATCGACTTGACCAGCGGAACTGTAGGCTGTTGCCTAATGGCCAATCTCTTGCGTAGGCTGGATCAATCCAGAGTTAATGGAACGTCACGGGTTCGAAGCCTCCGCAGCTGAGGCCTGGGAGAAGAATGGTGGAGGGAAGTTTTCATTCAAGGATCCACTTGGGACTGGTACGTACAGCACTTCGTATTATGCACGACGGTGGCCACCATCTAAGCGGCGCCCATCCACCTACCAGGCGAGAAGAAGGGGCGGAAAGGCAAGAAGAACGCAAACGGCTGGTCAGATGCGAAATTGGTGGCATCCAAGCTGTTCAAGAAAAACCCCAACGCGTACTTCTATCGACATGTCGAGCCCGGGGTGGAGCAGTGGACGGGTGATTGGACGGAGGAGGAGAAAACCCACTTCCTGAAGGTAAGTAGCGTTTGGTATTCGCCGACTACGAGTGTTGACGCGAATATTCGTCTTGTAGGTTGCGGCGGAGTTCGGCTGCGGGGATAAGGTATGAATCACTGTCTAGCATTCAATGGGCGGTTGCGGATACTGATATGCAGCCAATCTAGTGGGGATTGTTTTCTTCCTATATTCCTCATCGAGTCGGATACCAATGCAGCAATTTCTATCGTCAATACGTGCTGCCTGAAGGGCTGATATTCGACCCCAATTACCAACTGACTAGCTCCGGGAAGGCCATCTACGTCGGCCCCCACATGAAGTCAGCCAAAGTACTGAAAGAGCTTCAAGACCTGTGAATTGAACATCTCGAGTCATATAACAGACCAAAACCAAGCACCAAAACCAAACTCGAATGATAGATAGGTTGGAGATGATCAACTTGGAGAGGGTTGAACAAAAGGTTGAATTAAATAAACTTCATGGAATCTATCTAATAAACGTGAAACCAGTTAGCCATCCAACCATAATATATAATAAAAAGGCAGTGGTTGCCTGGCTCTCAACGACTAATAAAGTGAATAATGGAGACGTTTTTTGGTAAGCTCGAAGAATACGAGGCTACTCCACTGCCGTTGTTGAACTGTTGCTTTAGGTCTAGTTGAGAGCACCAAAGACGCCTTGATAATCGTTGGTAATTGCTTGATTCCACTGCCTTGCTGGATGGGATTGCTACTAACTCCATTCAAAAGAGGCATGCAATAGAGGAATCCTGGCGCGGATGAGGCGACGTCTCCATGAGAAGGAAAAAAAGCTGCTGAGATCTGGCTCGGTCTACGTGTTTGACGAGAAGGAGAGTGGGATCAAGCGCTGGACAGATGGCCGTCTGTGGTCTCCTTCCAGGATACTCGGGAATTTCCTGGTCTACCGAGAGCTGGACAAAAAGATCGCCCCCAGGAAGCCGGGTGATGAATGCACCGACGACCCTGAGCTTCAGGACATCGACAAGGCGAGTGTTCTGGAGAGCAACAAGGGGACGTTCGTGTTCAAACATGGCGGTCTGATCAAGAAAACCATCGCTATCGAGCTAAATAACACCTGCCAACATCTCATATGCTACCACAAAATAGAAGGTGCATTTAATTCTTTGCCTTCCGCTCTCTCGAATACTCACTTTCTCTACTTCAGATGTTCATTCAGGTCGTTTGCACCCACCCCATGCCTTCATGGAGCTTGCCGAGATCAAACTCAACTCCGAGCTGATCAAGCAACATCGCTTTCGTAAGCCGGTCAAGGGCTACAACACTGCAAGCTCTGAAAGTCCCGATACCGCTGAGTATCATTCTGGTTCTATTGAGGCTTCCACAAGCGTACACCAAGAGCCTTCAGACTGGGGGTTGGGGCTGAGGGGGAGCCAGACGAGTACTGAGGCATATGGGCAATACGTTCCAGTCTCGCTGTTACCCTCCGACTCCCCCTTCTCAAACATTCTCTGGCGAACACAAGGAGGCAACTGTACTTGGAGCGAATACCCGGCGCACAGCCTAACCTGGCCTTGCCACGAAAGTTCGAATTTACCACAGCTGCATGCTCTTTTCCCAAACCTTCAATTTACCGAGCATTCGGTCTTGAGCGAATTTTATGGCTCACACTACTCGACGCAGCCAGACATCTACCTCGAGGGGAGTTCGAGTGAAGTGAACCCTCGGAAAAGGAAATCCACCTGACCGGCACGGACTATCTGTAACATTGATCAGTGATATCGCAATTAACGACAGTTTTATTCGACGCTTTGGCTCAATCTTGTTGCTTTTGTATTTTTGACAATAAACGCTTATATACATGTACATATACATATACATATATATATATTGTATATACGCACGCACTCTCATCAATGTCGTCTATCGTTTGGGTTGCTTCTCTATATTACTTTACATCACTCGACTTTCCGACGCTTGGCGGGATCCACCCCCTCTTCGGATGCAGGCGGGTTCCGGGCTCTCCAGCATTTCACGCAAAACCACGGATCGTACTCGATCTCCTCCTCGGTAATCGCCGGGATCTGGCACAGTTGATGCACCGCACCGTTACATCCATCACACAGCAGTATCTGGTTCCCGGGGTTGGAATCCCCATTGTTGCATAAATGACACGCGATAATATCGAAGACCTCGTCGTCGTAGCAATCGTACGTCTCTGCATAGGCCGAGTCACGCTGCGCTGGGCCATCCTCCACAAGGGTGGTGGAGGGGTTGGTCTCCCCGTCCGCAGGAGCGTACGGCTCATTCAAAGCTAGAATATGGCAAACTTAGTACCACTTAGGAGAGGACTGCATGGGAGCTAGATCGATTACCGAACCAGTAGTCCTGCCGGATATACATAAGCCAGACCGGTGTGACTTCCGGTGAGTCGCCGAGATACTCGAAGAACGTCGCCTCGCTCATCTTTTGGCGGGGTCCGATGCAAGTTAGTCAGTAGTCAGGGGTGACGGTGGCTGAATGACATACCGCATTAACCTGATTCTCGCAGTATTGGATCCAGGATTGCTTGCATACGTCCCACATGCACACGAAGTAGAGGCCGTTTCCAGTGGTTTGTCTGAACATTGCCATTTGTATAGAGTAGCTTAGCTTGGACAAGGGGTTGGAAGTTTGGTGATTTTGGTGTTGCTTCTCTAGTCCTGAATGGGTGTCAGCAACGAATGGTGCTCAAGCGAGTCAACTCACTAACCTTGCCTCTCCTGGGTGACCTTCTCAAGGCTGCTCCGCAGAACGGTCTCCATGAGCCCACTCACGTGACTAGGCGATTCCGGAGCGCTCCTCGCCCACCTCAGCGCACCCTGGAGGATGGTGTCCAAGGAATGCCCGGTATTCTAGGTAATCCCTCGGTTAGGAAGAAGCGGTGAAAAGAAATACCACCAGAAATACTTGGAAATCCACCAGTCTGGACAGTTTGTTGAGCACAGAATTCATGTTCCCAAAGTCCACCACCCCACCCATCCGCCCCTCCAGAGTTCCCAGACTGCCCAAAGCCTATGGAGAAGTGCGTTTCAATAAAGTGAACCAAGGTTTTATTGACATAAAAGCTGACCTCGTGGTTTGAGGAATCCGAGGTGACGCGAACCCGCAGCACAGGTGGGGAGAACGTCACCTTGGGTAGGAAGCTCTCTAGGAAGGGTGTTTTGCTTGGACTAACAAGCAGCTCCCGCGTGGTTTGGTTGAAGATTAGGTGGCCGGCGTGTCTCGAGATGTCCACGCGTTCGGCGGCGTCGGATGCTTGGTGCAGCCAAGTATAGATCCGAAAGTACAGTTCGTGAAAGCCGTACGAGCGAGAGATCCTCGCCAGGTACTCTGGCAACCTCTCCTCCAACTCTTCGAAACTCTCCACGCCTTCAGTAAAAACTGCGTTCAGGTCTAGACGCCCCTGGCTCCAATCAAAGCCGGGGTTGCTCTTGAGAAGTTCGCCCATCAAGACCGGGTTCTGGACGTACATGCGGAGAAGACATTTTTTGTAGCTATCTAGGGAATGTTCTTCCATGAGGGAAACTTCCCACCTAGGTTGGGTTGGTGGTAAGACTGGCAAGGGGAGGTGAGAAAATCCCCGCTTGGTGAATCGAACCAGAACTTTTAATTCTTGGTGTTGGTTGGGATCACATAATCTACTGAACAATCGATCGACAATTCCAACAAAATATAAATAGGCCAGTTTTATGGGATTTGCTTTGGGAGATAAATAACGAATTGGTCGGGAGATCATTGGGTTCTATTTTGGTAAGACAGGGACTGATGAAGTGGGTCGGGGTTTCAATTCACTGGATGACGGGGCAGTGGTAGGCCAGACCCTACGTGAATACAGTATTAGAGGCCTACACGAATTCCAGCCACGTTAAGTTTTAGTACGTCTTCTGTTCGATATGGAGTGTGTGAAGTGGCTGCTTTACCGTCATGCTGATTAATCAAGGAGTTTATTGCGTGTGCAACTGGCCCCACGACACTTGCCAGTGGGGTTTGCTCCCCGATCTTCACCAGAGTGGACAGGTTTAATGTCGGTATTCTGGCCAGCCCCTCGAATAGCCCGATGGACTCCAAGGTTCCGCTGAGCAGCTTCTTGATAGTGTCCCCCTTCTTGGACAAGGCGACGGGGGAGGTGTAGCTGGGATCCTTGTTTAGAGTGGCTATGAACTCGGCGAACTGACTCTCCATGGCGCGGACTCTCTCGGGGTTTAGCTCCATCATCGCTATCCAGGAGTCGGGTAGCGGGTTTGGTGTGCGAAGTTTGGTTTGGTCGGTTCGGTCGTCGGGCCGACTGTTCCCTCGGGCTCTACGCTTCGTTTTCTTTGCTCCGATGCTGGCGGGGTGCTTTGAAGTGCTTCACCCTTCGCCACAAGCCCGGGATTGGTATAGCGGTAGCAGAGGGGTGCTTGGTTGATAAACAGTGTATCGGAGACTCGGGCATTAAACGGCGGGATGATGTCGTCTTTGCTCACCGTTCTATTGGATCTATCTTTTCCGTCGTAGGTCCCGGCCAACGCAGGCTTGGCAATCTGGAAATCCGCCCAAATCTTGTCCACGAAGGAATGATGGATCCAGAAGATCGGGCTGCATTATGGTTAGTCTATGCTGTCCCAGGGCTGAGATCTGACCAATAAAACTTACTCATTGGGGCTCCACATCGTACTCACATCTCCACCGTCGCTGCCAATGTTCACGTGGACCAGCCCATGAGGGGCAGCCTCAACGGCCACACGAAACTCGGCGTAGGACTTCGCTTCGTTGAGTATGCGAGAGAGCAGCTCAGGTGGGTAGAAGGCGCTGATTTGCTTTCCTTTGTTCCATTTCCTTCGTAGGCAGTGAGGCTTAGGGGTGTTCATCATCCAGCCAGAGAATGGGCCGTCCTCAATACATAGTGACTCTCCGCTCGATCCAAAGTACTGCGGGAAGAAGATCTCGCTCTTCTCAGGTGCCTGAGAGTCCAGAGTCCAATCCTGAAAGTAAAAAGCCGTCAGCCTACCGAAGAATCATGCCGTGCTCACGATATACCTACCCAGTACGGCACGGCGACATTGGGGTTGATGATCTGGAGCTGCTGCTCGAATGCCTTGACGAACATTCGATGCCAGGGAAAGAATGCTGGAATTGCGTGTGCACTGGCTACATTCTGAAGGTGGATATCTACAAATCTATCGTATATGGTTGGCGATGGGCCGCTATGTAGCTGTCTAACTGCTGCCACAAAATCATCCCACTCCTTCTCAGTGAGTTCTCTAACCTCTTTGCGAAGAGTGATCTTGGAGCATTGTCTACTTTGTTGCTGCTGCTGTTGTTGTTGCTGTGGTGGCTGGCGTTGCTGCTGTGGTGGCTGGTGCTGGCGTTGCTGTTGCTGTTGCTGACGTTGCTGTTGCTGCTGACGCTGCTGTTGCTGACCGTTTACGAGGATGGAGGAGATGGTCAACAGGATGGCAAACTGAGTTACTCTCGAAAAGAGTTTCATGATATTTTGCTGGAAGTCGTTCTGGGATTGCGCAAAATTTGCTACGATATGGCCCACCACTCGAGCCGAGTATTTATACGGGCCAGATTGGCGAGCGGAAAGCGGTCAGATGCGTGCAATGTTCTTTTGAAAAAAAGGAGGGTTGCATCGGCTGTTTATCTGGTTTGCTTTGATATGCAGAGGTCCACACTGGGGTTGCTTCAACATATTGCTTACCATTACCAACGGAATTCCCCAGGTGGGAGCCAATCCTAACCCCAGGTTGCTATTCCGATGGCGACCACCCAACCCTGCACTCAGGTGGATTGTGGTGCAAGTGCTCGGAAGATTTCTTTATTGGACTCCACCTATCTTTAGGTGATTTATTGATATCTGCACCTTGATATTTGAATAGCGTTGGCTAATTGATTTGTACTGCACAAATCTGGTATTTCCCTGATTCTTGAGTGGATTCTAGGAGTGCGATGATGGCAGCTGGTCTCTTAATCGTGATTAAACCTGACTAGCCTATACATCACCAACTATTATTACGGCCTATACATCAACTATTATTACGGCCTATACATCGCCAACTCCATATTAATCTGTTCACCATAACCTCTCCAACTCCTATTTATCATCACCCGCCCATCGTCAGCTTGCTGTTTATCGTCTGTTTATCGTAGCATTAACCGTTAAATCTGCAGCTCCCTATCAACCATCAAACCTGAATAATTCGCGTTCGACGGTTTTCCACGCCGGTCTAGTGGCGCAAAGGTTACTCGGAGGGGATTTTCGGTGATACGAAACAATGAAGATTTATTTGGTGTAATCTGGCACTATCTCAAGATTGGCGCCTCTCAAACTTTACCCGACCGTAAGGAAGTCGGATACTATTGCCAACATGAATGATCTGGAATTTGTCCACCATGGAGATGTGGTAGTTACGGATGAGGATGCTGAGCACGGTCTTGATCTCTTGGATGGCGAAGAACCGTCCTGGGCAGGCGAATCTACCGATGCCGAACGGTAGGTAGTCTGCGCCAATCTTGGTGGCCTGCTTGTTCTTTCCGACGAAGCGCCAAGGGTCGAACTTGTCGGGATTGGGCCCTTGCCACTCCTCACTTCGATAAACCTCCTCATGATCCAGGCTGATGTGTTGTCCCTTGGGAATCAACATGCCATTCGAGAGCGTAATATCCTTGAATTCCACCTGACGATGTGGCAAGGCGAGGTGGTCATCGCGGTACCGGAACGATTCGCGTACAAAGCTGTCCAGCTTCTCCAGCCGCTTGACCACCTCGAAGGTCCATGTGGCGACTGGGTCGGAGGTGTCGGTAATGCCCAACTCTTGGAACACCTTGTCCTGCTCTTCAAGTAGCTCCTCTACATATCCTGGGTAGGCTGCGATGAAGTACAAGGCGAAATTGGAGTTCATTGAGGTGGTGTGAACCGAGGCGAAAATCAACGTGATCAAGATCAGTACGATCTCATCAATATTGATCTGGTCTGCAGGGTACATTTCTATCAGGGTCTGAAGCATGTCATCTGGTCGTTTCCATCCGGGGGACTTGCACTCCCTCACCCGCCTCTCCACCACCGGCCCCACCTCTGATTTGAGAAGGGCTCGGTGCTTGCGGACAGGGGTGGTGAATTTGTAATGCATTTTGGCCCAATACTTGTTGAGCGTGGGGAAGTACTTCAACCACGGGTTCCCCTTCAAAAGATCCGCAGTGTCCAAGGTGAGGTTTCTGAAGGACTCCAGCAGCTGCTCTTTGGCACAAAGCTCCTCGCCAACAAACACTCTGGCGCTGGCCTTGGAGATGGCCTTGAGAAGCTTGTTGGTAGGATCATCCAGGATCATGGGCTCCTGGCCAAACTCCTGACTGATAAGTGCATCCAGGTGGGTGACAACGGTTCCGGTGATGTTCTTCAGATTGGGGGTGAGATGCTTGGTGATGATATTGTGCAGTAGCTCGTTGTACCTCCACGAATCCTCGCCCACCACCATCTCCCCGATATCGATGTTATCCGAGATGGCCCGGAGAAAACTCATGTCAGGTCGGAGTGCAACGTCGCGCACGAGATCTTTGCCAACCACTGTGATGATGCGGCCGTTGAGGTGTGCGCGGAAGACGGGTCCGTACTTGGCCTTTTGCTTTTTGACCCAGCCACTGGGGTCGGCTTGGTATTCCTCGGTGCTGCCTTTAATGGGGTTAGTGTAGGGAACCAGTGGTGGGAGGTTGCTCTTCTCATGGAAGTGTGCCTGGGCTAGATAGACGGCACCAGCCACGCCGAGGCTGATTGCAATGGTGTTGTAGAGGCCAGGGTCGATTCCTTGGAAAATGGAGTCAAAGCTGGTGCCATTGACCACATTGGAGAGTGCTTCAGCCAGCATGTTGTTTGGTGTAGGAGTAAGAGAATGGTCCAGAACCAAGCAAGTCAAGGGGGTTTTATAGAAAACGGCGTCTGCGTCAACCAGACGCTCATGCGCATCGAATGCCCTCCCTTTGTGTCTATTAGTCGAGATGATCCATTCACATCCAGCGTGCAACCCTAACCCTAACGTGGTTTCGTTGACTCGGCCTTTATTCCCTAAAAGGAGAGAGATGCGCAGGTCTTGCGGAGAAATCAAGAGGATTTTCCGAGCAATATTGGGCCCTAACCATCTGGAGTATATCCGAGAGTGGTGGGCACCATATCATTATATTACCTTGATGCCCAGCGATTTCCAGGTTTTTGATGTCATCAAAGCTTGATATAGTGGTCGACCGAATGCGGGACCGAGTGCGGATTTCTCAAGGGACATGGATGAACTTCGCGGTCATACAATCCTTTATTGGCGTTCATTGACGCTTTCATTGGCGAGTACTTGGTATCTTAAGGGTATGGAACGGTGTCTCATCCTTGCCAATCAGATACCCCAGCACATTTCAGGGGGCTCCCAGTGGCTGTTCGGGCAACCAAGTCTCACCAGAGGGAATCCATTCATTTGGAGCCAAGCAAATCCATCTGAATCCGATCTAATAACACGATGAGTGACGCGTAGTGATGATGCGTAGAGATGTTTAAAGATCATTCAGATTCGGCTGGTGCTACCTACCGAATGCGACTTTAAGCGTGGGTGGTTGTAGGTGTGAAGCAGGTTAGGGTTAGATTCCTATATATGGCCTAATGCTATATATACTGATCTATTTATTTCCACGGTGCCTGGTGATGGTACTCCCTGCTTGCTTGGGTATCTTCCGTAGCAAATGCGCGATCTTCAGCGATGTGTACCCGGTAATTTCCCATTCACACCTCGGCGGAGTGGCCGACAGCGGACCATGGATTCTATCTGTTCGTTCAGCCAACTGATGCCACTGCGTCGGAGTAAAAACCAATTGGTGGCTATGAAATCGTTGGCAGTGTTGGATGTGATGGCAACTATTTTCCTACTGATCAATGACATGGGTTGCAGTTGATCCTATTGATCTCGCTCACTCGCCATGAATCGAACTGAATCAACCTGGTTTGGATGGATCTGTGATACGACTAATGCCATGCAATTCATGTATTGTGAGCCACTACAAAAAGCTGTTCCTTGCACCGAATCGATGATAATATACAGCGAAGCCTTTTTATCAAGTTCCGCAAGGTTCAGTAGTAGAGTTCAGTTCCATATTTCCCAATAACAAATTGCGTTGTAGCCGATCAATAACACCAAAGATGTACAATGAATGACCAAATGTGGGGACTTTCCAGCCAAACACCTCCAATTTGATGCTTTTAGTTGAGGCTCTGTAGCAATTGCATAACTTAACACTGGAGTTATACCGCCTAAATCTTTACTTTGTCCATCACTAGGCCACAAACTATTGGCTCAAGATTCTATTTGTAAGATATTCGCTAATATTTGGATTCCTCAAAGTTATCCAGGCTATCAAAACCTGTGCAAATGCCCCTGAGATTTGCGCTTAGTGTTGTAAGAGTTTTGGAGATATTGGAAGTGATTGGGAGAACAAGTAGATTATGCGGTTTTCACTTAATGATTTATTGAATGTAAAAGTGGTACTTATACTTTTACATGGTCATAGCAAAACAAATATGTAAACTATGCTTAGGAAGGTCTCAAGAGCATGAGTGCAGAGTTTAGGGCTGCTTGGACAACTCATCCAAATTTTATGTTCTGGGCAACTGATGTTTTGGTGAAAATGTTATAAGTAAATCTCAACAAAATATTTGGTCAGAATTCTATAAGATTTGTAGATAATGATCTTGGTGGTTAAACTAGGTGAGTATCTAGGTGATATCACAAATCTTTACAACACTCCCACTCAACTAAGTAGTCACACTAACTAGGCTTAACTGTGATCCAAGACATTCAAATATGTCTCTAACTAATGGTTTGGTTTATATATCTGTAATCATTTCATCTGTGGGATAGTAAACTATGTATAATAAATAACTCTCTATAGCTTCCCACATAAAGTTATGTCTACTATCTATGTGGCTAGCTCTATCATGCAGAGTTGGACTTCTACCTAATTGTACACATCCTTGAGTATCTTAAAATTCTGCAGTTGGTGCTTTCTGATATAAGCTTTTAAAAAGCTCTCTTGATCACATAGCTTCTTTTGTAGCCTCTCAGGGTCTTATATACTCTGTCTCTGTGGTGGAAAGTGCTATGGCTGGTTACTCTCTGGAATGCCATGAAATTGCTCCTTTACAGAAGAGAAGGGTGTATCCTGTGTTGGAACTTCTGTCTTTTAAATTTTATTCCCAATCAGCATTGAGGTATCCTAAAAGATCCTATTCTGAATCCTTTTAGGTGTAGCCTAAGTCAATATTAGCAGTTCCTTTTGAGTATCAAAATTTCTCTTAACTGCTGCATTATAATCAGATCCATATTTCTGTTTATGCTGGCTGCCAACTTCAACTGGCTCTCTTAATTTGCCTGAGTTTTGACCAAGTTAAGGTTTGTCTGCATTGGAATAGCTGTTAATTAACAATCTTCCACTTTGTACTTCCTAAATATAGTTTGAATATACTGGGACTGGCTTAGGGAAACAGTTCTCCATAGATGGAAATACGCAGAGTATTACCCTAAGTAGTTACCAAGGTTTCCTGGATTGGGTACTTGGACTCCTTAGATAGGTTGGCTTTAGTCTTTTCCAGTGTTTCTGGGTTATTGGTAGCTATAATAGGATCATCCACATATAAGCTTTCAGAGCAAATGGGGGTTTTCTTGGTCAACAAGCCCATCATCTACCTCATTGGAGAGTCTGCAAACTAGATACTTCATGTTCAAATCCTCAGTTTGGAACTCCTCAGCTACTACAAGCCCCAAAAGCCAGTTGGTCAGCCTATTCAGGAGAGTAATCATAACATCCTTATTAGTAGCTTCAATACTCACAGATTCCATTGCATTAATAAACAGGGTAATTTTATTTGTTGACTTTTCATTCCATCTCCTGCAAGCATCTTTGTAGTAAAGAAATCTTGTCTAGGGTAAGTTTTCTTAGCAGCTAAACATGACTGGTAGGTGTCTTGTGGTGCTTCTCAGGAATTCTTTGCTAGTTTTGCTCTTGGGCATTGAATTAGCAATTTATCTTTGCATTACCCTATGAATAATAACTTGGTCCCACAGGTGGTTCCAATCTAGATCAGCTGTCACAATCCCACAAGGATTCTGTTATAATGCTGGCAGCTTGGAATTAATGACTCTCCATACAATCATATGATGGGATTGTATTGGCTTTTTTCTGATTTTAGTGCCAGCAAGTAAAAAAATTGACATTGATTGAGCAGTCTTTCAACAGGAATTGCATGGCATTCTGACAGTCTTGATGTGCTCTTCATTTATTTGAGCAGACCTAGCCAGCTAGTACATCCTATAGTCTTATATGGCAAGAAACTTGGCAGTGTTCTGATTGCATCATTCCTAACCTCTGCTGGCATTATCATGGCAGTACAGCAGCCTACAGATAGTTCTGTAAAATCCTACTGTACCAATTTACCAAATGGTATCTTATCTTTCTACCTCCCCTGGCACCATTCATATATTCCACAGTAGAGTCTCCCTTACTTATTAGCTTACCCACTACAACCCTAGGTATTGCACATAGAGGTCAAATAAAAAATAAATATGGCCTCCTGCTAACTAACCATTATATATATGCACACCTGCTGCAATTGACACACTTCTATAAACTCAACTTTATGACATTTTAGTGTGATACTTCAAAGTTGCCATATACCTTCTATTGCTTGTAACATATACATTCTGCAAACATACACTTGGTTGCTGCCTCTTTTGTCATAAATACCTCCTGATTATATGCAAAGAGCTTCTTGGTATTTAACCAGCTTATTACTTCTCCCTAATGAGCTCTAGTCCCCTTGTAGATGTGTTCTGGCTCTTGTTTGTGTGAATTCCATATTGAATGGTGTAGAAATTGGCTTGTGACCAGGAGAAACCCAGCATACTTTGATGGAGTTGTCCTAATCAAAATTAGTACCTGTTGCACCCAGCTCAACTTTGCATTACTTAACTGATTACCCACTCATTGGGGCTGCTTAGCATCTTAATGCCATAGGCATTGGTGTCTCCATGAACATGTCTGTCCTCAGTATTTTCCAACTCTTCCTGGCTGTCCTCCATGTGCCAACTGATCACATCCATGACAGACTTGAAGGTAATATTCTTGATGAGATTGGGATATGGTATTACCTGCAACTTGACTTGTCTTCCTATCTACCTGCACATCTGCTTCACAGAAAACTCCTAAAAGGTGAAGCAAGGCCCAATATTTTCCACACATCAAGCAAGATGGAGTAGCAAGTGGACACAGTAGTGGCAGAGATCTATGCATTCAGCTTTATGCTTGTAGTATAGCTGCTCAAATCCTGTAACAAATACCTTGCATAAAGCTGTAGATGTGTCAAGTTGGCAATGGTGATCCACTTCTGGATAAATATTCCTACAATGTCAACAAATGACTCCCAATGCTTCCAATGTACTCTATTAGGAATGCCTTCAGAAGGCCACTAGAATAAAAACATAACCAATTCATGCTGTCCTTGCATTTGTATTGTTGCATATGCATATGAATATTGACTGGAGCTTGTGAGAAGTACTTTGGGTAGCAGATACACTGTAATATCTTACCAATTCTTTCAAATTTCTCTGGTATCTCTAAGAGCTCATTCAGCCTGAGATGCCCCATGTATAACTTGTTCATTAGTATAGGGATATTGCTGCAAAGCAAATGCATTGCTCCCAGTAGAAAGCTTTTGCTCCAACAAATACCTGCTATCTTAAGTGTCTCTGATTTCCAATTACTTCCATATTTTGGCCAATAGCTTATAGCTTGCCAACTTTGCTGTAATTGCATGCTGACTTCTGTACATTCCCTCTGTGGGAAGATGATATTCTTAGTGTTGGTGTTAGGATAACAATATTGTGTGTGAGTTATGGAGTATATTCCCTGGATCTCACACACCTGAAAGCAATACCATCCATTGCATCCAGAAAAGCCAGCCATCTTGTTGATGGCTGGGGTATCTCCAATGCAGGTAATATATGCACTGTGATATGATGGCCACATAGTAGTATCCTGCTGGAAGGCATACAAAGTTCCTCCAGCAACAGAAACAGGTAGCTGTCCAGGTTGGACAGCTATTTAGGCCTAGATACCAGCAAGACTAACATCAGACTTCTGCTCTGATACTATATGATAGGTGGCAGATCAAGGTTGATGAGAATCAGCAGCCAGCAGGATTTGCTGGTAGCATACTTGTTAAATGAAAGTCCATCAAGTGCCAAGCCAAAAGCATGGTCATACATACCTTCAGAGTAGCCCTTGCTTCTTAGTTGTTTGTAATGTTTGCCATCAAATATATTGGAAATGTTTGTGCTTGATTGACACTGAGTGTAGAACTTTATAGCCTCACAATATTTGTCTGACTGCATAAGCTTCTTTAGATGGGGTATTACTGGAATATATTTGGGGTGTGAACAATGTTTTCCTCCAATTGTGGTGGATTACTGACAAGTTCAACACCTTGCAATGGTGGCATTTTCTGATGTGAATCCCATGCAACTGTTAACACATGCTGGTATCAGAACACTCTCTGGGTCATATGTTGCCAGCTACATAATGGTTTTCCATTTATACTGTGTACATGGTAAGTTGCATCCTAGGATGATTTTGGCAAGAAGTAATAATAAATCCTCAGAGCCCCCATAGCTGATATTAGTGCATATGTGCCACTTCTCTAGCCACAGCATCACATCATTCACCAGTAGATGGATTACTGGGCTCACTTGACTCAATAAAGTATCCTTGGCATTTCTTTCCATGGGTGTTGTCTCATTGAATAATAGGATTTTGCCAGGCTCATGCAGGGTACTGTTGTTAGGGTCGATAGGCTCACAATACATCAGTGAGCCTTCTTCTTCAAAGCTATCACTCTGTGTGCCATATTAAAATGGCTGAGGTCAACCTAAAGGTGTCCCAAACTCACCTGACTCAGCTTGTGCAAGGTAACAATTACAACTAGGTGTCAATATAGAAGTATCAAGTGGCAAGCAAGATATTATTGGTGTAGCAGTGACTGACAAGTTGTCATATATTAGACTTGTTCTGTTGGAAAGTGCCACATAGTGGCAGCCTGTTTATAGTGGTGGATCAATCTGGGACTATCTGGCATTATAACTTCTACCATCATGCCAGTGGTAGGTTATAGTTACTGGTAATTTTACTCAATTTTACTTATGTTGCTCAGAGTAGTGCTTTCCTTGCTTTATTTACTCTTCATAATGCTCCAGATACATTTCTCTCAGTGGATATCTTCTTGTATGAATATACTGTGCATTGATAAGTATCTTAACTATTTTACCTATTCTGCTGTGTTCTCCTATATATGACTTTCCTCTGTATTTACCTGCCAATATGCTGAATCTCTTCAGATATCCAAATGTATGCTCTACCCTCACTCTGAAGTGATTAAATATCTCAATGTAGAGCTTCTGCTTCCTTCTAAGCACACCATTTCTTGGCTTCCTATAAGCTATAATACATCCTAATCTCTGACAATCCTCTCCTATATATGATAAGTCTGCCATACATTTCTCCCCTCTACTGAATTCTTGATGATTCTCTACCCAGAGTTCTTTGTCATGCCTACTTCCAGCAAATAGCCCACTAAACCAGATGATGTTACCCTCAATATCAGACAGTGCTTGAAATTTCACACAGTGTGCCTTGTACTTGCCAGAATAAAAGAGCCTCTGCCCTCTAGATGGTCTGTAAATCCTCACTGGGAAGGTATCAAAATACTCCTGATATGGAACCTGTTGCTGAACACTATGGGATATGGAAGTCTATTTAAGCTTCTGAACCTAGTACGCCAAGCTTGCTATAAGTCATTCATACCCTCTGCAAGGTGGTTCCTCATTGCTGTCAGCTGAGAATGAATGCTTCTAGGACTTTTGTTGCCATGGATGGTGGGATGAAACCTTGTAGGGCAATAGTTCTTGTAATAGCAGAGAAGCTTAACAAGGGATCTCCTTGAGTAGATTGGGGTATATGGACCACAGTACTTGGTATAGATCCCCTCTAGGGTGCCAAAATGAAATCCAGTGGTAGTGATGGGACTGATGAGAAAAGACCATTCAGATGTGAAGTCATATTAAAATTGGAAGGGATTGCGCTGAGATGATCTGATTTGATTTGGCACAATCAGCTTTATTTATCTGATTTCCCATGCATTATGATTAAATCTCCATCAATTGCCATGTATCCCTTCATTATGTTGCAAAAATCATCCTCAAGCAATGACTGGGTGTTTTTATTGATGTTTTACTCACAAGTCTATTATCAAATAGGAAATCTGCAATTGATGTGATCTGATCTGTGTCAATGCAATCCAAGATGCATCATGCATAATATATGGAAAATTCAACAATCACATTAGTTTTCATATATATATCATATAAGACCAGGTTGATGCCAATACACCACTGTATAAGTATCCAAATCTGTCACTATGGTCCCTATACTAAGTCTCAACTCATCTTTGGTTCAACCCAAACAAAACCCATCCCCCAGCTCACAAGTGCGGTCCAGACCGGAAAAGGCAATGTTGGATCCATCTGAGCTCTTGCCAAATGATTTCAGTATGGCCCAAGTGTCTATGATGAGCCTTCATACAGATATTTGGGCACTACTCATTAATCTAGCGGAACTAGATACCTTGGAGAGTAGACAGAGATGGAAGAACCTGAGTAGAAAGCTGTGGCATGAGTTCTACATCAAGATGCCAGTGGATGTATGTAAGAAGATATATAACAAGACAAGTATTGAAATCAAGAATGAGCTGAGAGTGAAGGGATTTGATGAGGAAGCCACGCAGGAACAATTTTGTGCGCAATTTGCACGGTACAGGCCAAACATGTCCGTTCATACCATGAATTTGGGAACCAAGAATATTTTGAATGAGTTTTTGCCTCAAATGACTAATGTATTACGTGATATATTAGTAGAGCTAAGTGGCTTCCAAGAGCAATATACACAGGACTCATCCAGGCAACAGTTGCAAAGTATTAGACAGAGAGTAACTGAATACCTTGAGGAATCAGAAGGTGAGCTTCAAGAGGATGAATACAGACCGCAAGCAACATCCATCTAGATTGCACCAGCACGCCTTGCTGGATTCCTTATCATCCCTTGCAACTTCAGCACGCTGATGCATGTCAGTCCAAACTATGCCAACACCCATCACAAGAGCGCCCAATATTGACTCAACATGTATTGGGTCAACACGCATGCTTCAGAGCAAAACCACCAGAACCTGCCAAACTGCTCAAAAAGACACATGTCCATTGGAGTGGGCCAAGTTGCGTCAACAAGCAGCATCACATCAGACTCAGCCAAGGGCCATGCCAGCACATCAGGTTGCATCTGTGTGTGCCATTACAGCTGACCATCACCAAGTTTCTTCTGGTGAACTGACAGATGATGACCTGCATGAAGTGCCTCCACCACCAGAGCCTTTGGCAAGTAAAAGAACGCGTCAGCGCATAGCACTACAGGCCAGCTCAGTTGCATCATTTAGAGCAATTCATCATGGCCAAGCTGCAGCATTGCACTCATCAACTAGCAGGCAAAATACAGACTACAAATACACAAGTAGCTAAGAGGATAGTCAACAAGTAAGTAGTGTAGGTGTGCAAAGTGAATCACTACCAAACGCTTCAGTACTAATCCCTGTGAAAAAAAAGCCTAGGAGAAGATGATGCAATTGCATTGAACTGCTATTATTTGTAATTATCTAAACAATGCATTTTTTTTTGCAATCTGCATCAAGCCATTGCAAATCAGTGATCACTAAATTTTTGATTTAACCAATATTAAGGTTGTCTCACATTTGAGACAGGACCGCTATAAATAAACACCCTGCATATGTATACATCATCTGTGGCACCAGTGCAGCCATTTGATCAGATTTGCACCCATACAATTGGTTATGTGCTAGCTATGTCCAATCACTAGGATTAGAGATTTACTTGCTTAATGGGCAAAATGGGATATTTCATGGCAAATCAGGTAGCTTGTGTATTGGTCAAAGAGCCAATTGGGGGCTGAAAGCTTCAGGACACCTTTGGACCAATTACACACTGATATACCATCCAATTGGAGTGATGGTAACCAAAATGGTAAGGATCTGTGTAATTTATAGTGTAATACACATTTATTTCCATTTACATCAAAGAAACATATCTGAATACCAGATTTTACCTACCATAATAGTGGTATCCAATTGCGCATGTGCTGCAAACTTTACAAGTGGGCGCAATCATTTGTGCCAACCTCAATGTGTCAGATTGTGCCATAATGTGCAAGATTGTCCCACATGGTGCAAGATTATCCAAGTGCAATCTTGCCTACTGGTAGCTACAATATTGTGCCTGATTGTTCTTAAAGACCGCGGATTACACCACGCACCCTGGCATGGTACAATGGAACAAGTCTATTACTTGTGTGGTAAAACACTGTCTGTGATCCTTGTAAGACATCCTATGCTTTGTGCATGCTTCATGGCTGAGAGACTTATTACAATATCCATATGGTCTCTTCTCTCTTCTCTTATGGCATTGCATCTAAGTAATCTTCTCCATGGTACCAACAGTTTGACACTCAACAACATACCACTCTTATATCACTTTTCTTCAATACCCATGTGAACTTAAAATAGTCTTGTATTTGAGACATTGCACCTAGATGAATGTAAGATTCAATGATGACCTGTCATAGTAAGCATTATAAATAAAGATGTAGCACCACATACACATGTATATGTAACACTATTACCCCTTTGGTCTGACTCACCACCATATATATATACAGCCAAAAAATAATACAAAGTTCTCTGGTTCCCTACCTAACCACACCATTGACAGCAGTGGAAGAACATTTTGACAACAGCTTGCTTTGCCATTCAGTGCAACAAGAAGGGCTACATAAAAAAAAACCATGTTGCCAATGCACCCACTAAAGGTACTAATGCAGATTCCTCAAGCTCCCAGGCAAGTAGGAAAATGAGAATCTCTGCAGAGCTGCAAGCTGACCATAATGCTCAGGTAGATGAGAATGTAGCAAATGCAGTACTCTCTGTTGAAGCCCAGCAAATGGCCTTTGTATCATCACCACCACGTGTCTTAGCAAGTATGGTGTTAGCTCATACCAAAGCATTAATGAGGCAACTAGGTACAGTGACTGATAAGATAGATGCAATGGCCTAGAGAAACTGGGAAATAGCCCAGAAACAGGACCAACAAATAATATATGTAGAGCAATGAGTATCCCAGATAGAGAATGCAGTATATTTGCTACAAAAAAGGAATTCAAGTAGCTCAATATCATAGCCAAGAGTTGAGCCAATCCCCAATGTAGCAGCAGAGGAGCATCATGCAGTCATTGAGGCACAACAACCGTGCCCAAAGATAAAGCTGTCATAAGAACCTATCACAGCATGTGAGGGAGAGAATGTGGTGTGTATGCCCAAGCCTAAAAATCAAAAGACACTGAAGATCTGTGAAGCTATTGAGGGCAATGATGAAGAATGGGCTAATATTTAAGAGGCAATTGGTAGTCTAGCATAGCATCATCTTAAGCTGGCATCCCATAGGACCATCTGGAACCTAAGGTCAAGCAGAATGAGCTTGACCTGTTCCATGAGCATTATCCTGGTTTCAAGCAAGCAAACAAATTTTGGGCCAGCATTGGTATGCAAAGAAAGTATCTCAAGAATAGCAAAAACTATCAAAGGCAGAAGAGCACAGGTGCCATGGCTAAAAACCAGCAGCTTCCTCAAGAGCTTGTCACAAGCAGGGCTGAAAGCTCCAAGCAAGTGGCAAAGAAATGGCAGGTAACCCAAAGAGTGCCAGTTTGGGACAGGCAGGCTGAAACAGATCCACCAGTGCAGCACTTATCATGGAGAAAATGTAGTTCAATACATGAAGGACTTAGTCACAGCAGCAGTGAAGGACTTTTCTAGCACAGCCTCCACATCCTCCATTGTAGACAGAGTGGAGTTCACACTGAAAGCCAAGGTAGCAGCATCAAGCACTCAAAAGACTATCACCATGCCTGTTGTTAAATTTTGGCATATTAATGGGCACACCAAGAGGTTGCAGCACTTCTTCAAGAGCGGTATTCAAGAGAATGCACCAGAGTATTGCAAGGATTTATTGCAAAGACTGGCAGATGAGCTGCTAAACCTTGCAGTGTTGGCTGAAAACCACAATGTATGGGAACATTGAATGAATAGTGGCACAAAGCTTTAGGGTTCATACCAAAGTCATGAAAAAGGGCATTACAGCCAATACACTTATTGAATGGCATACTTCAATGGAGTACTTGCTGGGCGTGGGTTGGGCTTAGTATCAGTGTTGGGTATAGCAACTTGTATAGGTCAATACAGTTGGCAATTGAGGTGCAACTGAAGTTACAACGGAAATAAATCAATACATATGCATGAAAGTAGAAGAATTGGTTGAGTCAGGTAGTAAGGAGTGTAAAAAAGAGGCAATAGCCTATCAATTAACACAAATGTAAGAAGGAATTGAGTGTCTGGAATCAGGAAGTGTGAGAATTGGCAGAGGACCAATCAAAAGCCACTTTTGTATTGTTGCAATGAAAAGTTTTGATTAAGTTTTTTGTGAGATCTGGGATGGAAATATTTTTCAATGGTCTTAGCTTGGTGTCCTGATGGGTCAATACCTCTTGGTTGCAGGACTTAGTATCTGTGACAGCCTTTTGATGGGATTATCACAATAATTTTTCATAGGGCAACACAGCATCTTCAACTACATTTACTTTAACCCTATGAAAAATAATTGTGATCATCCTACTAAAAGGCTGTAACAAAATTAAAGTCCTGTGACTAAGAGGTATTGATTTCATCAGGACACTGTACAAAGACCATCAAAAATAATTGCACCCCAGATATCATAAAAAACTTGGTAAAAATTTTTCATCACAACAGCGCAAGCATAGCTTTTAATTGGTTATCTGCCAACTTTCTCACTTTCTGATCCCTGGTACTATATCACCAGCTATGTTTATGTGCATTGATTGGCTATTGCCTCTTTTTCATACTCCTTACTACCTGCCTCAACTGTTTCTTTTACTTTTCATGAATACAAATTGATTTATTTCTGTTGAAACTTCAGTTTTACATCAAATGTCAATTGTATTGACCTATACAAGTCCCTATGCCCTACATCAACATTAAGCCCAACCCCACAGTCAGCAAGTAACTCCATTAAAATCCACCACTCAGTAAGTATTTCTGCTGTAATGCTCTGTTTTCACAGCTTTGGCAGGCCCCCTACAGCTTTATGCCATTGTTCTTTCACTAGTTTCCATATGTCCTGGTCTTCAGCCAGTACTGCAAGGTCTAGCCCCTTATCTGCCAGTCTTTGCAATAAATCCTTGCAATATTCAAGTGAGTTTTCTAGAGCACTGCTCTTGAAGAAGTGCTGCAACCTCTTGGTGTGCCTATCAATGTTCTAAAATTCCACCAAAGGCATTGTGATAACCTTTTAAGTTCTTGACATTGTTACTTTGTTTGTCTGTAGGATCTCCGCTCTGTGAACAATGTAGGGTGTGGAGGCTGAGGTAGACAAATTGTCTTTCTCTTCAAACTCATCTACCTCACTAGAGTGTAGCTGAACTGGCTGCACTACCAGCTCTTGTGAAAACAGCTGTTTTCTTGTTGGTAATTCTTTTTGGCTATAATGGGACTCAGCCAGTTCCAGGCTTACAGTGTTAATTCGCAAAACTGCAGCTTTTTTCTCACACTTCCCTGTCTCTGGCTAGGGTAGACTTTTTCCCCTTTACCTTTTCCTTTATTACTGCCAGGTCTTTCACTGCTACTTTGTTTAAGTGCTTCCTGTATTCAATTACATTTTATCCTTGATAAATACTCCACTGATGCATCTGTTTTGACCTGTTGGTCCCTTGCTGGCACTCTGCAGGCAACCTGATGCTTCTTTCCTGCCTGTTTTGAGCTCTCAGTCAATGCTGTGGCAGGCTCCTGAGGTAGCCACTTGTTTTTACCACTGCCAGGTCCTTCACTGCTACTTTGACCAAGTGTTTCTTGAGCAGAACTACACTTCTTCCTTGGTCAATGTTGTGCATGTGCATCTGTGACTGCCTGCTTCTCCCTTATTGGTACTCTTCCAGCCATTGATGTCTCTTTGATGCTTGTTTGGAGCTTTTGGCCCTGTTTTTAACAAGCTCTTCCGGCAGCTGCTGGCTTTTAGCCATTACACCCTTGTTCTTCAGCCTTTGATAATTTCTGCTATTCTTAAGATACTTTCTTAGCATACCAATGCTGGCCCAAAATCTGCTTGCTGGTTTGAAACATGGATATTCTGATGGAGTAAGTCAAGCGCATTCTGCTTGGCATTGAGTTACTGATGATCTCTTAGTATGCCAGCCTTGAGGTGTTGGAGTGCTAGACTTCTAGAGGCCTCCAGAATATTAGCCCACTCTTCATCATTGCACTTAATGGCTTGATGGATCTTTGATGTGTTCTCATTTTTTGGCTTTGGTATGACCACTACATTTTCTCCATCCCATGCTGCAATAGGTTTTTTTGTGGGCATAAGCTTTAGGCACTGTTGTTCTGCTTCAAGGACTGAGTGGTGTCCCTCTGCTGTCACATCAGAAAATGGCTTTATTCTTGGCTGCAAAATTGAGCTACTTGAGTTCCTTCTTTGCAGCAAAGATGTTGCTTCCTCCCAATGGCAATATTAATTGCTTGACACCTTTTATCTGCTCATTTTGTTTCTGGACTATTTCCAGATTTCTCTGGGCCATTGCATCTATCCTATTAGCCACTGAAGCTAATTGCCTCATTAGTGCATTGGTATGAGCTGACAACTTACTTGCTAACAAAGGTGGTGGTGATGTTATGATGGCCACCTGCTGGTCTTAAACTAAGAGTACAGCTTTTGCTACATTTTTATCGGCCTCCACAATACAGTCAGCTAGCAGCTACACAGAGATTCCAAATTGCCTACTTGACTGAGAGCCTCAGGAGTCTGCATTATTACCTTCAGCATGCACACTGTCCACAGGTCCATTTTTAGCTGTAGCCCTGATTGTTGCACTGAATGTCAAAGTAAGCAGTTGTCCATTCATTCTTCTGCTGCTGTAAGCAGTGGGGTTTGGTTGGGAACCAGACAGCATTGCTTTAGTTTCAGGTGATATATATATAGAAGTTAGTCAAACCAAAGAGGAAATGGTGATGCATATACATATGTATGTGGTGCCACAACTTGACTCAGAATGCTTACTATGGCAGGTCATCATTGGATCTTACATTCATGTAGGTGTGCTGTATTAAATGCAGGACTCTCGTAAGTTCACATGAGTATTGATAGAAAAGTGATATATTAGCATTACATTGTTGAGTGGCAAACTGCTTCCCCCATGAACATGACTACTTTGACTCAATACTGTAAGAGAAGAGAAAAAAGACCATGTGTCTATTGTAGCAAGCCTCTCAGTCATGAAGCACTCAGACAGTGAAGGAAGTATTACAAGGATCACCGCCAGTGTTTTGCCACACAAGTCATATTTGACCATTCACCAGTCACTACTGTACCAACAATATCTTGCCAGCCACTTGATACCCTATGAGAAATTATTGTAATGATTCCATCAAATGGCCATCACAAATTTAAGGTCCCATGACTAAGAGGTACAGATCCTGTCAGGACACCATGCAAACACCACTGAAAAATAATTGCACTGCAGATTTCACAAAAAACTTTGTCAAAATTTTTCATCACAACAATATAGTAGTGGCTTTTCACTGGTTCCCTGCCAATTTGCTAACTTTCTTATCCTAGACACTTGATCACCTTTTACACTTTTGTACATTGATTGGCTATTGCCTCTTTTTCACAGTCCTTACTCCCTCACTCAACTGTTTCTCTTACTATTTATGTAGATAAATTGACTTATTTCTGTTAGGCTACAGTTGTACCTAAATTGCCAATTATATTGACCTATACAAGTCCCTATACCCTACATTAACATTAAGCCCAACCCCACACTCTATGAGTACCTACATTAAAATCCACCACTCAATAAGTATTTTTGCTGTAATGCTCTCCCTATGAATAATGATTTGGTCCTGCAGGTGGATCCAATCCAGATCAACTGTCAGGATCCCATTTAGAGACTGTCCTAATACCAGCAGCTTGGAATTAGTGACCCTCTTAACAATCTTATGACTGGATCACAATGGAGTTTTGCTAATTTTACTACCAAATAAAGAGATAAGACTTGACAAGATTTGATTGGTGCTGTGACAATAATTGTATGATATTGTTGCGGTCTTTTAGCATTCTACAACTATTTTAAGTGGATTTTACTGGCCAGGACATCCAGTTGCCTTAAATGGCAAGAAACTTGACAATATTTTGACAGCCTCACTCCAAGATGCTCATGGCATGATATTGGCAGTATAATAGCCTACAGCTGGTTCTGTATAATGCTACCGTACCAATTTACAAAATGGTATTTACTTTTTTTACCTCCCCTTGTGCAATTAACATATTCCACTGTAGAATCATCCCTCTTTACTTGCTTACCCACTACTACCTTGGGTATTCCACATATAGTTCAAATCAAAAAAAACTATGGCCTCCTGCTTACTAACCTCTGCAAACACACACACCTTCTGCAATTGACATACTTCCACCACCTCAACTTTACAGCTTTTAAGTGTGATACTTGCAAAGTTGCCATATACTTTGTACTGCTAGTAACCTATACAACTTGCAAACATATGTTTGGTTGTTGCCACCTATGCCATGAATACCTCCTGAATATCTGCAAAGAACTTCTTGGCATTTAGCCAATATATTCCTTCTCCCTACTGGATTCTAGCCCCCCTTATAGGTGCACTCTGGCCTTTGTTTGTGTGGATTCCATATTGAATGGTGTAGAAGTTGGCATGTAACCAAGAGAAATCTGGCATGCCTTGGTAGAGTTTTCCTAATAAAAATTAGTTGCTTGTTGCACCCAGCCCAACTTTGCATTACTTGACTGATTACCCACTCATTGGGGCTGCTTAGCTTCTTAATGCCATAGGCATAGGTGTCTCCATGTGCACATTTGTCCTCAGTATTTTCCAACTCTTACTGGCTGTCCTCCATGTGCCAACTCATTACATCCATGACAGACTTGAAGGTAATATTCTTGATGAGATTGGAATATGGTAGTGCCTGCAACTTGACTTGTCTTCCAATCTCCCCACACATCTGCTCCTTAGGAAACGCCCAAAAGGTGAAGCAAGGCCCAATATTCTCCACACACCATGCAAGATGGAATAGTGAATAGATACAGTAGCAGCAGTGATCTATACACTCAGCTGTATGTTTGTAGTATAGCCACTCAGTTCCTATCACAAACTCCTCATGCAACAGTTGTAAATGCGTCAAGTTGGCATTGGTGATCCACTTCTAGATAAATATTCCAACAATGTCCTCATATGACTACCAATGCTTCCTATGTACTCTTGGTAGGAATGGCTTCAGAGTGCCACTTGAATAAATACATATCCACTTCATCCAGTCATTGCATTTGTATAGTTGCATATGTGTATGAGTGTTAATTGGAGCCTGTGAGAAGTATATAGGGTAGCAGATTCTCTGCAATATCTTGCCAATGCTGTCAAATTTTTCCAGTATCTCAAAGGGCTCATTTAGCTTGAAATGCCCCATGTATAACTTGGTCATCAGTACAGGGATATTGTTGAAAAGCATATGAATTGCACTCAGTGGAAAGCTTTTGTTCCAACAGATATCCTCTATCTTAAGTATCTCCAGTTTCCAATTCACTCCATATTCTGGCCAATGACTTATAGCTTGCCAACTTTGCTGCAATTGCATGCTAACTTCTGTAAGTTTCCTCTTTGGAAAGATGATGTTCTTAGTGCTGGTGTTTGGGTAACAATATTATGTGTGAGTTATGGAGTAAATCCCCTGGTTCTCACACATTCAACAGTGATACCATCCTTTGTGCCCAGAAAAACCTGCTATCTTGCTGATGGCGGGGGTATCTTCAATGCAGATAATAATATGAGCTTTTATATGATGGCCATTAACTGTTATCCTACTGGAATACGTACAAATTCATCCAGCAATGAATACCAGTAGCTCTCCAGGTTGGACGGTGATTTAGGTGAGACTACCATCAGATTATTGCTCTGATACTGTAAGATAGGCAGCAGATTCAGATTGATGAGAATCAGTGGCAAGTGAGATTTGCTGGTAGAGTACTTGTTTAATGAGAATCCATCAAGTGCCAAGGCAGAGGCATGGTCATACATACCTTCAATGTAGCCCTTGCTTCTGAGCTGATTGCAATGTTTGCCATCAAATATATCAAATATGTTTGCGCTTGATTGATACTGAGTGCAGTACTATATAGCTTTGCAATATATGTCAGACTGCATCAGCTTCCTTGGACAGGGTATGTCCAGAATATATCTGGAGTGTGAACAATGTTTTCCCTCAATGGTGGTAGATTCCGGGCAATTTGGACATATTGCAATGGTAGCATTTTGGATGTGAATGCCATGCAACTGTTAACACATGCTGGAATCAGGACAGTCTCTGGATCATATGTTGCCAGCCACGTGTTGGTTGTCCACTAGTACCATGTACATGGTAAGTTCCATCCCGGTATGATATTGACCAGTAGTAGAAATAAATCCTAAAAGCCCCCATTACTGATATTAGAGGAAACACACCACTTTTCTGGCCACAACATTGCATCATTCACCAGTAGATGGATTACTAGGCTCACTTAGCTCCATAAAGTATCCTCGGCATTTGTTTCAGCATGTGTTGTCTCATTGCATATAGGGATTTGACTAGGCTCATATGTGGTGTTGTTGTTAGGGGAGATAGGCTCAAAATCCATCAGTGAACCTTCTTCATCAGAGCTATCACTCTGCATGCCATATTCAGAAGGTTGAGGTGAGCATTAAGGCATCAAAAATTCTCCTGACTCAGTTTGCACAAGGTGACAAAGATGGCCAGGTGCCAATATAGAATTATCAACTGGCCAGCAAGATGAAGTTGGTACATTAGTGACTAATGAATGGTCAAATATGACTTGTGTGGCAAAACACTGGCTGTGATCCATGTAATACTTCCTATGCTGTCTGTGTGTTTCATGGCTGAGCAGCTTGCTACAATAGCCACATGATCTTTTTTCTCTTCTCTTAAAGCATTGAGTCAAAGTAGTCTTGTCCATGAGGCAAACAGTTTGACCTTAATCAATGTAATGCTACTATACCACTTTTTGGTCAATACTCAGGTGAACTTAAGATAGTCTTGTATTTGAGACATTGCACCCAGATGAATGTAAGATTCAATGATGATCTGCCATAGTAAGCATTATAAATAAAGTTGTGGCACCACATACACACGTATATGTAACACTACTTCCCTTTTGGCTTGACTCACTTCCATTTATATGCTGCCAAAAAACAAATCAAAGTTGGCTGGTTCCCAACCAAACGCCACTCCTGATGGCAACAGAAGAACAGTTGGACAACAGCTTACTTTGACATTCAGTCTAACAAGCAGGGCTATATCCAAAAAAGGCCCTGTGGACAGTGTGGCCATTGAAGGTAATAATGTGGACTCCTCAGGCTCTCAGTCAAGTAGGCAATTTAGAACCTCTGCAGAGTCACAAGCTGACCATTATGCTCAGGCAGATGAGAATGTAGCAAATGCAATACCCTTAGTTGAAGACCATCAAGTGGCCATCATAACATCACCACCACCCACATTAGCAAGTATGTTGTCAGCTCATACCAAGGTATTAATGAAGAAATTAGGTGCAGTGGCTGATAGGACAGATCCAATGGCCCAGAGAAATCAGGAAATAGTCTAGAAATAGGATGAGTGGATAAAACATGTAGAGCAGTTGATATTCCAGGTAGAGAAAGCAGTATCTTTGCCACAAAGAAGGAACTCAAGTAACTCAATGCCACAGCCAAGAATTGAGCCCTTTCCCAATGCAACACCAGAGGAACACCATACACTCTTTGAAGCACAACAACAGTGCCAGAGATAAAGCCCACAGAAAAACCCATCACAGCGTGGGAGGGAGACAATGTTGTGTTTATGCCAAGGCCTAGAAATTAAAAGGTATTGAAGATCCGTGAAGCCTTTGAGTGCAACAATGAAGAGTGGGCTAATATACAAGAAGCCGTCAGAAGTCTAGCACACCATTGCCTTAAGGCTGGCATACCATGGGACCATCAGGAACTCAAGGCCAAGCAGAATGCACTTGACTTGTTCCATGAGCATTACCCTGGATTCAAATGGATAAATGGATCTTGGGCCAGCATTGGTATGCTATGATAGTATCTTAAGAATAGCAGAAGCTATCAAAGGCAGATGAACAAGCATGCCATGGCTAAAAACCAGCAGCTTCCTCAAGAGCCTGTTACAAGTGGGGCCAAAAGCTCCAGACAAGCATCAAAAAGATGTCAGGTAGCTGGAAGAGTGCCAATTAAGGACAAGCTGGCAGACATTGATGCACCAGCATAATATTTATGAAGGAAAAAGTGTAGCACCACTCAAGAAGCATTCAGTCAAAGTAGCAGTGAAGGACCTGGCCGTGATAAAAACCAGTGTCTTTCACAGGAGTCTGTCACAACTACAGTTGAGAGCTTAAAACAAGCGGAAAAGAAACGTCAGGTTGCCAGAAGAGTGCCAGCAAGGGACAAGCAGGCCAAAACAGATGCATCACAACAGAATTTATCAATGAGAAAACATAGTTTTTTACAAGAAGCACTCAGACAAAGTAGCACTGAAAGACCTGGCAGTGATAAAGGAAAGGTAAAGGAAAAAATGTCTACCCAAGCCTGAGACAGGGAGGCATGCAGAAAAAACTGCAGTTGTTGCCAATTAACGCCGCAAGCTAGGAACAGACTGAATCCCATCATTGCCAAGAAGAGTCACCAAAAAGAAAAAGCTGTTTTCATAAGAGTTGGAAGCGCAGCCAGTTCAACTACCCTCCAGTGAAGTAGATGAGTTTAAAGCAAAAGACAATTTGTCTACCTCAGCCTCCACACCCTACATTGTTCACTGAGTGGAGATCCCACTGACAAACAAAGTGACAATGTCAAGAACTTAAAAGGTTATCACAATGCCATTGGTGGAATTTTAGAACATTGTTAGGCACACCAAGAGATTGCAGCACATGTGGGAACAGTGAATGAACAGTGGCATAAAGTACAATGGCATAAAGCTGTAGGGGGCCTGCCAAAGCTGTGAAAACAGAGCATTACAGCAGAAATACTTACTGAGAGGTGGATTTTAATGGAGTTACTTGTTGAGTGTGGGGTTGGGCCTAATGTTGGTGCAGAGTATAGGGACTTGTATAGGCCAATACAATTGGAAATTGAGGTACAACTGAAGTTTCAACAGAAATAAATCAATTTGTACCCATGAAAAGTAAGAGAAACAGTTGAGTCAGGAGGTAAGGAGTGTGCAAAAAAGGCAATAACCAATCAATGCATACAAACATATGAGGTGATAGAGTGTCCAGGATCAGAAAGTGAGCAAACTGGCAGGGAACCAATCAAAAGCCACCAGTATATTGTTGAGATGAAAAATTTTGCCCAAGTTTTTTGTGAAATCTGGGGTACAATTATTTTTCAACAATCTCTGGATGGTATCCTGACAGGATTAGTACCTCTCAGTCATGGGACTTTAGCTTTGTGATGACCTTTTGATGGAATCTTTACAATAATCTTTCATAGGGGCTATTTCCATTACTCTAGCAGGAATCCAATGGTGTGGTAGTGTATAAGTTCAAGAGAGGGATACATCCAACACTTCTCTAGTGTTTTGTGTGTGGGGTGCTCACTGGGTGCAATAACCTCTGGCAAAAGCTTGCTAGGAATACTTGGGTTTTGTCTCTATTCTAATGTGAAGGGTTATGAGGCCACAAGCTTGTTTAGGAAAAACTATTGAGCTACAATCTACAACTTAATTTGAGCCTTAACAAAGGTATTTGCTGGGTTTAGCATCCTTTGAGATGACCATTTACTACAGCTTCCAAAGTCAAAACAACTGTAAACTCCACCAGCTGGAACTTGGTAAGAATACAGCTGTGGTCAACAGTTACAAAGACAGAAAAGTGCCTTTGCCTGTACAAGAACAAACTTGGGAAAGAATCAAATACAATAAAAGATACCCATCCTGAGTATTCCTTACAAGTAGTGCCTCCAAGGTCAGTTGGCTGTCAGTGTAGTTTCCTGGGATAGTCCTGTGGTCTTGGATTGGAAGTTCAGGTAGCAGCAGGTAGCAGTAATTGCACTAATCAACAAATTGGTATATTGATAAAAGGGATGATGGTTTATTGTTGAGGGATTGTCCCCTTATTTACTCTTCTCACTGGCAAAGTGATTGCTAATCATGGTGTTCCAGAAGGTTCCAGTGGCTAAATAGAAGTCTTAATGACATCAGAATGGGCTAAGAATGCTCTAAGTAGGTGCCAGAAGGTTCTAAGAGCCATAGCACACTCAACCAATTAGGAATCAGTAATCTGAAACCTGTGTACATAGCAATACAATATATGGTACAAAAATGGCAGGGATGGTGATGCAGTTTGGTCATGTGTTGCAGGTGCTGGCACAGGTACCAGCCTAATATAGAAGTACTTACATCAAGTATTCAAGCATAAAGTGAGGGATAACTTATGCAATAAGGTAAGCAGGTGCAATAGTCAGCTGGCTTATGGAATAGCACTGATCAAGTAAGACAAATGGGATAAAACCAATTTAAGAGTAGTAGGAAATATGCGAATGACCACATCTGTCAGCAGGTGTCTCTGTGACCCCACTACAACAACTTTATGCCACTGTTGAGTCAGTGGTTCCCACATGTCCTGGTCTTCAGCCAGCACTGCAAGGTCTAGCCCCTCATCTGCCAGTCTTTACAATAAATCCTTGCTATATTCTGTTGTAAGAGTCTTGGAGATATTGGAAGTGATTTGGAGAACAAGTAGATTATGTGGTTTTCACTTAATGATTTATTGAATGTAAAAGTAAAATTTATACTTTTACATGGTCTTGGCATTACAAATACGTAGAATAGGTTAAGGAAGGTCCCAAGAACATGTGTGCAAAGTTTGGGGCTGTTTGGACAACTTTGAGAATTTTCATGTTCTGGGTACCTGGTATTTTGGTGAAAATATTCTAAGTAAATCCCAACAAGGAATTTGGTCAGTATTCTCTAGGATTTGAAGGTGATGATCTAAGTGACTAAGTTAGGTGAATATTCAGGTGGAAATACAAATTTTTACAACACTCCCACTCAGCTAAATGTTCATACTGACTAGTCCTAATTTTGACCTAAGATATTCAAACTTGTCTCTAGCTAATGGTTTGGTAAATATGTCTGCAATCATTTCATCTGTAGAAAATAAACTAAGCTAACTAAGTTATTCTCTATAGCTTCACGTATGAAATGATATCTAATATCTATGTGCTTGATTCTAGCATGAAAAGTTGGATTTCTACCTAATTGTATACATCTTTGATTATCTTGAAATAAAGTAATAGGCATTTTTTGACATAGGCCTAAATCTGTAAAGAGCTTTCTTAACCACATTGCTTCTTTTGTAGCTTCACAGGCTGCCATATACTCTGCCTCTGTAGTAGAAAGTGCTACGGTTGGTTGCTTTCTTAAATTCCATGAAATTGCTCCTTTACAGTAGAGAAAGGTATATCCTGTGGTGGATCTTCTGTCTTCCAAATTTCGTCCCCAATCAGCATCAGAGTATCCCACAAGGTCCTGTTCTGAATCCTTATAAGTGTATCTTAAGCAGATATCAGCAGTTCCTTTTAGGTATCTAAAAATTCGCTTAACTGCTGCAATATGATCAGATCCATAGTTCTGATTATGTTGGCTGACAACTCCCACTGAATATGAGATATCTGGACGTGTTCCAAGCATGATATACATCAGACTGCCGACCATAGATTGATAAGGAAAGTCAGGGCTTTCAGATGGCACCAAGCTCTCTTGATTTGGTTGAGTTTTGACCAAGTTAAGGTTTGTCTCAATTGGGGTAGCTGCCGGTTTACAGTCTTCCATTTTGTACTTCTTTAGTATATCTTGAATATACTTTGATTGGCTTAGGGTAATAGTCTGGGTACTTCTGTCTATGGAGAACTTAATCCCTAAGTAGTAACTAAGTTCTCCTAGATTGGACATCTTGAACTCCTTAGATAGGCTGGATTTAGTCTCTTCCAATGTTTCTAGGTTATTGGCGGCTATAATAAGATCATCCACATATAGAGCTAATAGAACTGGATTTGCTCTATCTGGCTTATAGTATATACTATAGTCAGCATTACTCCTTTTGAAACTCAAAGATTCCAAATAAGAATCTATCTTGCAATTCCAGGCTCTTGGTGATTGTTTGAGACCATATAGCAACTTTTTAAGCTTGCAGACCAAATGGTGGTTATTTTGGTCAACAAACCCATCAGGCTGGTCCAGATACACGTCCTCATCAAGTTCTCCATTCAAAAATGCAGTTTTTACATCCATTTGATGAATAAAAAACTTATATTGGCTGCAATAGCCAATATTAATCTGGTGGAATTAAACTTGGCTACCGATGCAAAGGTCTCAGTATAGTCAAGTCCTTTTGTTTGAGAGTATCCTTTGGCTACAAGTCTTGCTTTGTATCTTTCAATTGTGCCATCAGCCTTGTATTTTGTCTTGAAGACCCATCTGCATCCAATTGATTTTTGGTTGATTGGTAATTTGACTAAGTCCCAAGTTTGATTTTCCATCAGGGCCTGATATTCCTCAGTCATTGCAGATCTCCAATACTTTGTCTGAGGGCTATTTAGGGCCTCTTTTAAGGTCTGGGTTTCATGAATATGGACTGAATAGGCATAGGCTAAGTTTGTACCCTCATTGATATAGTAATTTGGGCTATTTCTTGTCCAATTGGATCTCCAGGCATTTGATACTGGAATGATCACTTCTGGGATATTCCTGGGCACTGATTCTGGCTGAACCACGGTTGTAGAGTCCTCTGGAGTGAAAAAATTTTCATTGTTTTGCTCTGATTCAATCCTGACAATTGGTGGACTTGAGATCAAATTTTTGTCATCATCTGATGTCATTTTTTGTGAAAACTTTGAATTTTCATCAAACAACACATCCCTGGACTTGATCAGCTTCTTTGCTTCGGTATTGTAGAGTCTGTATGCCTTACTCTCATTGCAGTAGCCCAAAAATATGCATTTTACACTTTTTGGCTCAAATTTTGACTGATTTCCGGCCAGTTTTTTGGCATATGCTGTACACCCAAATATTCTTAGATGTTCTGCACTTGGTCTGTATCCATACCATGCTACTAATGGAGTAGAATCACCAAGTATTCTGTTATAACTCCTATTTTTAAGATATACAGCAGTGGCAACTGATTCCACCCAAAAATTGTAGGATAATTTTTGATCATGGATCATAGATCTTGCCATATCAATTATTGATCTGTTAGCTTGTTCTGCTACTCCATTTTGCTGTGGGGAGTATGGAACAGTAGTCTCTTGCTTTATCCCATGAATTTTGCAGAAGTGGATGAAGAGTTTTGAGGTATATTCTCCACCATTGTCAGAGCGTATTTTCTTGATTTTTTCACCAGTTTCTCTCTCCATCATGGCTTTAAACTCCCTGAACTTAGACAGAGCTTCTTCCTTTCTCTCCATGAAGTAGACCAATGTGTATCTTGTATAATCATCAATAAAAGTGATTAAATACTTCATCCCGCCTAAGGATAAATTTTGCATAGGTCCACACAGATCTGAGTGAATTAGATCTAATTTTTTCTGAGTTTTGAGTAACCCAGAGCTCTTGAACGGTTGTCTGGCTTGTTTCCCATATATGCAGGCTTCACAGTGCTCCAAATTAGCTGGGGGATCAATTTTCACTCCAGAAATTAGCTGATCTTTGATCATTTTACGCAAATAATCAAAATTGATGTGTCCAAATCTCCTGTGCCAAAGCATTGGTGTTTCTTCATTTAAGTTACTTATATTGGCTTCCAAATATGATGGAATATAAGTCAACTTGTATAGATTCTGATCTCTCATGCCCAAAGCAATATGGGCACCATTTTGATCAGTGATCCTGCATCCAGAATTGTCAAAACTGAAACTGAGTCCTTCTGCTGTGGCCTTGCTTACAGAGAGTAGGTTCTTGGCTACTTCTGGTACATAGAGTACTTCTTTAAAGGTCAGTGTATGGCTTCCTTTACTGCTTCTAAGGTTTACTTGGATAGTTCCTTCTCCCACTGCATCAAGTGTTCTATCGTCACCCATGAAACCTTCTTAATTGGAATTTCTTGATATTGGGTAAAAAGTTCTTTTTGGTGTGTAAAGTGTTGAGATGCTCCAGAGTTAATATACCATGTCTGAGAATCCTTGTTTGTGGTCATATTTAGTGCAGATATGAATAGTCTATCTTCAGTTGTTGCAGCATTTCCATATTCAGGCTTCTTTTGCTGATAATCTCTCTTTTTGAGACACCGGTCTGATGTGTGTCCTTTCCTTTTGCAGTAGTTGCAAAATAGGTTGTTGTTGCCTTTGTAGGGTCTTGGGTACTGTGGTAATGGAAAGTATTCCATTACTACAATATCTCTAAACCAATATTGCACTCATTTCTTTATTTTGCTTTTTGCTATTGTAACACACAAGTGAAAGATCAAGAATTTCCAATTTCAAAAATCCAAAAAGAACACTTGCAACCTCAATCTAAGTATGACACTACTGCAATTACACAGAAAGTTATCGACAAATTCTGGAAATCTCCATTTCCACAACTTACAAATCAAGAAATGTTCACTGCCATCAACAATCTCAGTCAACTACTACCAGAAATGGTTAAGCCTATGAACAAAGATATCCTGAAGAATTATCAAGAACAGTCATCAACAACGTTATCAAGTGAACAACTACGATTTGAAGTGGAAAAAGCCTTTTACTCTATAACAACAGGAAGCTATGCTGCTACAATCAACAATGTTGAAGTGGAATGTGTTTTTGATTCTGGATCAGAAATCAATGCTATCACCGCTATGACTTTTGAAAAATCAAATTGCCATTGACAGAAGTTGACTGGAATATGAGAACTGCTACAGGTGCAACAGAGAAGATGCTTGGACTTTGTCACTCTGTACCAATTGAAATTGGAGGAATCAGGGTTACTTCTCCCTTTTTCATTGTTGCCAATGGACCCACTTTTGAGGTATTGTTGGGACGACCATATGAGAGAAAATCTCTTCTACAAGCTGATAATAGACCTGATGGAAGCTTATGGCTGACAATCACATCTGACAATCGAAAAAGAAGGGCAACCTTTTGTGCAGCAGAAGAGAATAATCCAAGAAATGCAGACACCATTCCAGTACAAAACATACAGGTTCATAAGGATATTTTGTTTTATGATCAACACTTCATTCCATCGACAACAAGTAAGACAAATACCAAGTATAAGCCAGTTGCATTGAAAGCAAAGCCAGTATCTACTGGAATCTCACCATCTGCCCACGACAATCCTCAAATGGAGCCTTTGCACAAATATGACAAAATCAGACTCACAGAAGAGAAGCTCAAGGAGTTGGCTATTGGTACTACTCTTTCCACAGAGGAGAGAAGTCTCATTTTGACTATGCTACAACACTATGACAATGTCTTTGCACTTAATGATGCACAAAGAAGATGTTTATCCACAGAGCTATTTCCACCGGTTAAGATCCATACCGTTGAACATACACCATGGGCACTGAGATCATTTCCTATTCCCTCAAGATTACTGAACAAAGTAATTGAAATGCCACAATCAAGATTTCAAAGTGGAGTCATTGAATATAGCTATGGACCTTATCGCAATCCCTGGTTTACACCGTTGAAGAAAAATGGAAGTTTACAATTTATTCAAGATGTACAACATTTGAATAAGGTCACCATCAAAGATGCTATGCAACCACACATACAACATGAGTATATTGAGTCATTTACTGGATATCCTCTGATTACAACATTGGATCTTTATTCAGGATATGACCAAATACTTCTGGATCCTACCTCAAGAGATTTCACCGCTATGGATACACCAATAGGACTCATAAGGATGACAAGAATTCCTCAAGGATGGACAAACTCTGTCCAAAATTATCAACGTGCAATGATCCGAGTTTTGGATGACTGTTTCCCTGAAATATGCCAACCATTTCTGGATGACATTGCAGTTAAGAATAAGTCCAGAGAAAAAGATACATCGCATGTCTTACCTCAAGTAAGAAGATATGTTTATGATCACATAAGCACAGTTGAGAGGGTCATGAAGAAACTTCAAGCTTCTGGTCTGACTGTATCAGGAGCCAAATGCAAGTTTGGCTACGACAAAGCAATCATTCTAGGTGAACTTGTTACTGAAAAAGGGAGATTGCCTGATCCTGCAAAACTTTCATCGGCACTAAATTGGAAGCCACCAAGGAATATTCATCAAGTCAGACAATTATTAGGACTTACTGGTCTATTCAGAATCTGGATCAAGAACTATGCTCAAATTGCTAAGCCACTGACTCAGTTATTACAGAAAAACCAGAAATTTGAATGGCATGAAGAACAGGCAAATGCTATGTTGACATTGCTTGAGTCATTATCAAAGCCACCTGTCTTAGCAGCTATAGACTACAGTGTTATTGATTCACAACCAATCATTGTATCAGTTGATAGCTCTGGAATTGGGGTTGGTGGAATCATGATTCAAGTTTCAAAAGATCATCATCGACAACCTTGCAAATATCTTAGTAGACTATTCAAAGGGAATGAGCTTAACTATCCATCTATCAAGAAAGAAGCACTGGGAGTACTCTATGTACTCAAAAAGCTAAAGCCATACTTATTAGGAGTACACTTCACACTGGAGGTTGATGCCAAGCCATTATTAGGAATGTTGAATAAGTTGGAGCTTTTGCCTGATCCTATTCTAGCACGGTGGATATCATACATCCAGATCTTTGACTTTACGCTGCAACACATACCAGGAGCCAATCACAAAGGACCTGATGCCTTATCTAGAAAGCAACCAAATTCACCGTACTCAACTGATGATGATGAGATTGATGAGTTTCTTGAAAACACTAGTCTTGGATTCTCATTCAGACATATGATACAAAGCAATTATCAACAAATCAAGGAATTTCTTACATCACTCAAAGTTCCTGCTGATATTCCCACAAATCAACGCACAAATTTTAAAAAGAAGGCTCTGAAGTTTATACTGCATGACGGCACACTTTTCAGAAAAAGCAAACATGGAGTTCCTCGACGGTATATACATAACAAGCATGATCAAGAGAAGATCATTCAAGAATTGCATGAATCTGAATCAGGAGGTCATAAGGCAATTACATCAACATATGCAAAAATCTCCTTACGGTATTTTTGGCCAACGCTGTACACTGACACAAAAGAATATGTGAAATCATGTATTCCATGTCAAAGAAGAGACAACCAAAAGATGCATGAACCACTTCACAGTATATACACATCTTATGCTTGGCAAATTGCACATGTAGATATTATACATTTACCAAGGGCAACAGCGGGGTATAAGTATGTGGTGGACTGTTGTGATAACTTTACTGGTTGGATAGAGGCCAGAATGCTGAAACAAGCCAATGCAAAAGCATTAGCAAGATTTCTCAAAGAAGATGTATATCTCAGACATGGTTCAGTTGGCACCCTTATTGAAGACAATGGAGAATGTGGATCTTATGAAATACAAGCACTAGCGACAAAGCATGGAACCAAGCTTATACATACTACGCCATACCACCCACAAGCAAATTCACCAGTTGAACGTGGACATTCTGCTTTTGCAAACACATTAGCAAAGCTTAGCTATGAAGAACCCAACAAGTGGGCAAATAACTTTCATGCAGCAATTTGGGCTGATAGAGTTACAGTTAAAAGAAGTACAGGGTATACACCATTTTTTTTAATATATGGACATGAAGCTGTTTTGCCGATAGACATATCTTTTGAGAATTGGCTTACCCTCCCATGGAAACCAACCATGACAACATCAGAGTTATTGCTAGCAAGAGTACAACAGATTCAAGAAGCACACACTCTGCAACAGAATGCAATAGAAAACCTGAAGAAATCCAGAATGGCTGGCAAGGAGAACTTTGACGCTCAAAAATGCCTAAGAAAAACATTGTTAGAAGTAGGTGAGTTGATACTACTTCACAACACAAAAAGCCAAAGAAACAAGGCATCCAAGCTGGATATGGGATGGCAAGGTCCCTACAAGATCATACATGCAAACAAAAATGGATCTTACAAACTAGCAGAACTTGACGGTACACCACTTGCACTGACACAACCTGGTAACAGATTGAAGAAGTTCCATATCAGAAGTAATAATGAGGGCATTATTTCTCAAAGTTAGGGGAGACTTGTGGTAATGGAAAGTATTCCATTACTACAATATCTCTAAACCAATATTGCACTCATTTCTTTATTTTGCTTTTTGCTATCGTAACACACAAGTGAAAGATCAAGAATTTCCAACTTTGATGAACAAATGCTCCAGACCCTGACAAGCAATCCACCCAAGAATATTATGTCATACAGAACACGTAGTAGCCAACACATGTTTCAAATTACAGCTCATTTGAAGCAGTACTTAAGGAGTTATGACCAAAAGAGTCCAACTATTATATATACTATGCCTTATTGCTAGGATTACTATGGTGACTTTGATCGCGTGTAACTTTTGAACCAGCCAATCAAATCACGTGATATTTTCACAGGTGCTGCGCCTATGTCCGATCTGTGCCACTGCAAAATTTTAGCTTTGTATCACGTGTATTGCTTGCGCAATCGCCCAAAAACTTTGATCCTTCAAAATTTTCATATATATAACTTCCCCAGCTGAAAAATAAAGAGAGAGCCTCTCTTTCCAGAATCTCCACACTACAATTACAAGTTTAAAGGTTATAAGACTTCCCCTGCATCACTTGCACTGTTGAGTATTCTGACTTTGATCAGTACTACATCAGTAAAGAGACTGCAAAGCTCACAAGAATCCAATCTAAGTTCTACAAGAAACTACCACTTTTCTGTTGGAAAAGTCCCCTCTAAGAAACCCCTTTACTCTAAAGACACCCCTTTAGACACCCCTTTAGTCTAAAGACCCCTTTAGAGACCCCTTTAAGAAACCCCTTTACTCTAAAGAAGCCCCTTTAGGCACCCCTTTAGTGTAAAGTCCACTTTAGAGACCACTACAAGAAGCCCCTTTACTCTAAAGACACCCCTTTAGACACCCCTTTAGGTCTAAACACCCCTTTAGAGACTTCTACAACACACCCCTTTAGGTTAAAGGGGAGTTCAGAATTTCCATATTAGGAAATATTTTCTCAGAAAGGAAAGTGACTTCCAAATAAGGAAAAGTTACTATAAAAGTAAATAAGCCCATTAGTCAACAGAAGGTCAGAACACTGCTGTAGAAGTGATAAACACTGCCTACAGTATATTTTGAGCCTAAGATTGAGGAAATTAGTGAAAGTTATATCTTCTATTGGTATATCAAACTCCCAATAAACTATTTCAGTATTAGCATACTGGAAGTTGTTGTATATTGTTGATTAGCCTCTACATTGTAGAACAAGCCCCAAACTAATCATAATACAACACAACAGTACCTCTTTTGCTGGTTATCATTGCTTATTAAAGCATTTTCTTCTTCCTTCTTATTGGCGCTTGATTTTCTTAATTCTTCATCCAGGAGCCTTCCATATACGTAATTTAAGGTCAAATCTTCAGTTCTGGACTCTAGGGCTGATATAAGGCCCTGAAACTTGTCTGTCAGGCTATTCAGGATGGTAACTATCACATCCTCATCAGTAGTTGGTACGCCCACAGATTCCATCTCATCTACCAGCAGGGTAATTCTGTTAATTAGATTTTTCATTTCTTCTCCTGGCAGCATCTTTGTAGTAAAGAATTTTTGTCTCAGATACATCTTCTTGGCAGCTGAACATGACTGGTAGGTGTCTTCTAATGCTTTCCAGGCATTCTTTGCTGTTTTTGCTCTTGAGCATTGAATTAGCAATTTGTCCTTGACATTAAGGCAAATGCAGTTAAAGGCACTTTGTTCTTTCTTCTGGTACTTTAAGGCTTCCTCTCCCACGTTTTTACAAGGGCATTCTTCTCCCATGACAATATCCCAAAGGCCTCTTTCTTGTAGCAGCATCTTCATCTTCACCTTCCACACTTGGTAGTTAGAGCCATCCAACTTTTCAGCAGAGGGAAAAATTCCAGTAATAGCAGTAGTAGACATTGCAGAGAGTGACAGCTTGGGGCTCATAACCTGTTGTAAGAGTCTTGGAGATATTGGAAGTGATTTGGAGAACAAGTAGATTATGTGGTTTTCACTTAATGATTTATTGAATGTAAAAGTAGTATTTATACTTTTACATGGTCTTGGCATTACAAATACGTAGAATAGGTTAAGGAAGGTCCCAAGAACATGTGTGCAAAGTTTGGGGCTGTTTGGACAACTTTGAGAATTTTCATGTTCTGGGTACCTGGTATTTTGGTGAAAATATTCTAAGTAAATCCTGACAAGGAATTTGGTCAGTATTCTCTAGGATTTGAAGGTGATGATCTAAGTGACTAAGTTAGGTGAATATTTAAGTGGAATTACAAATAGTTATAACATATTCAAGTGTATTTTCTTGAGCACTACACTTGAAGAGGTGCTGTAACCTCTTGGTGTGCCTATTAATATTCCAAAATTTCACCAAAGGCATTGTGGCAGTGTTTTGAGTTCTTGATGTAGTAGCCTTGTTGGTTAGTGGGATCTTCACTCTGTCAACAATGGAAGACGTGGAGACTGTGGTAGACAAGTTGCCTTTCTCTGCAAACTCATCTACCTTACTGGAGTGTAGCTCTACTGCCTGTGCTTTCTACTCATGTGAAAGCAGCTGTTTTCTTGATGGTAATTCTTCTGGGCTATAATGGGATTCAGTCTGTTCTGGGCTTGCAGCATTAATTGGCTAGAACTGCAGTTTTTTTTGTATGCTTCTCTGTCTCAGGCTTGGGGAGACATTTTCCCTTTACCTTTTCCATTATCACAGCCAGGTCTTTTGCTGCTACTTCAACTGAGTGCTTCTTGCGCAGAACTAAGCATTTTCCATGGTAAATATTGTGCTGGTGCATCTGTAACTGCCTTCTTCTCCCTTATTGGCACTCTGCCAGTTCACAGTTGCCTCTTTGACACTGGTTTGGAGCTTTTGGCCTTGCATGTAACAGGCTCTTCAGGAAGCAGCTAGCTTTTAGCCATTGCACCAGTGTGCTTCTGTCTTTGAAAGTTTCTGCTATTCTTGATATACATTCTTAGCATACCAATGCTGGCCCAAAGTCTGATTCCTTGTTTGAATACAGAATAATGCTCATGGAGTAAGTCAAGCCCATTATGCTTGGCCTTGTGTTCCGGATAGTTATATGGTACAATGCTTTTTTTGCCTTCTCTTGAAGTTACACAACTTTGTCTGCTGTTACTATGAGTTTGGCTTTGTTTCCTGTTACCATGCTCCAAGGTCTTCTTCACCCAAATTAGATCTGCTTCTTGATTCTTCAAAGTCTGTAGCTTTTGTAATCCAGCCTCTTCTTTAGATGCAAAATTCAAACAAAAGATGTAGTACTAATGAGGGTTATATCTATAGTTTAGTATGCAATAGCTTGATACTGTAGGAAGAAGCCCGCCAGGCAATCTCTACAGCTGAAGTGGAGAATACAACTGCTTTTCAAGCAACTAAGGAGGCTCAATGGCTCTGAAACTACTCAAATCAACCAGCATACATATGAAATGAGCTGCTGCCTGAATTTGTATGATATAACAGTATTGAGCCAAAACAGTTACTTCAATGCTTGGCCTATCAATATATCACTCTTAGGATCTACTGCTTAAATGGTGAAGTTAGATCAGCTTTTAGTCAACTCAATTTGTTTTGTGTTTAGACTATCAGTATAACTGAGCTATCTATCAAGTCAGTAGTATTAGTCAGCAGATGAATCAGCAGCTCCTTATCAGACAGAAATATACATATTAAGTGGGATCTAATGGGTGATGATGATGCAATCAAATGAGTCATCTGCTGCAACCCACATTGGGAAGTACAATTATTCATCAATTGATCTGGCAAAATGTATATAAGGAGCTGCCAGAGCCTCAATAAAAATCAGTCCAAATTTCAGGGAATACAATACTAGCTAGACTCCCTATTCCTCTGCAACTCTTATATCTGTTGAAATATTGGACTATTTGGTATCATTCAGCAGCTAAAAATTTACTTAACAATTCTAGGCTAGTCTTAGTCACTGTAGGACTCATTTACTGCCTTAACTTTGCCACTTTCTCCAGATATATGATCTTATGATTATTCCCCTATAGTCAGGATCAAATTAGCACTATTACCAAACATTATGTACTAACCCTGAAACTGTTACAGAATGCTCCTGAATATTGAGAAACCCTCCCTACTTAGTGTTGCAGCTGTATTACTTCTACAAAGGTATAAATACTGAGCTTCTTTATGAATAAACAACAGTTCAACTATTATCACTATTTCTTTATAAGTTCCTTATATCCAAATCACTTCTTAAATTGCAACAATATCAAGGCCTGTAACATCAGTGCTATATAATATACTGGTTGTATTAGTCAGCTGATGATTCAATAGATCATTATCACACAGAAAGAGATGTATTAAGTAACGCCTAGCTGACTGAGGGTGATGCATTCAAATGAATTATCAGCCATAACCTACACTTGGAAAAAAATCAGTAAACACTTGATCTTGCAAAATATGTATAAGAAACTGCTGGAACCTCACTAAAAATTGGGCAAGTTTCAGTGAATACAATACTGGCTTAAATCAGTATTCTTCTGCAACTTTTATTTCAAACCTGTACTAATAGTAGCAGTAATAACTAGAAATCTTCCTCCTGAGAAAGAAGAAGCTTCCCTCAAAATGTCAGAAAACCCAGTATGGAAGATTGCTGTGAAGCATATTCTGACTCAATAGCAACAGTTCCTCCAGATCTTCTGTCAGCTTCAACAAGGAATGACTACCATGGTCCAGACAAAGCAAAGCCCTGCCAAATACAACTCTACTCTGAGGGTCAACAGGTAAGATGATATAGTTGATGCAAACCTTGCAACTTAGAGCTTTCATATAGATGAAGGCTTTAAGGTAAAAGGATTTGCTGTAGAAAGCAAGTAACATTATCTTACTATTTAAGACGTGTATTGGATATACAGCACTTATCAAGAAATAATGAAAATAGTTGAACTGTTGTTGAGTCATAAGGAAGCTTGGTATTTATACCTTTGTAGAAGTAATACCACTTTAACATGAAGTAAGGAGGGGTTCTTAACACTCAGGAGCATTCTGTAACAGTCACAAGGATAGTACCTAATATCTGGTAAAAGTGCTCATTTGATCTTGGTGATAGGAGAATAATCACAGGATAATGCACCTGGAAAGATGGAGAAGTTAGGGCTGTAAATTAGTCTTGTAGTCACCAAGACTAGTTTACAGTTGTTAAGTAAATATTTAGCTGTTGAATGATACCAAATAGTCTAATATTTCCAAATCCCCCCTCAACTACATAATTTCTTAACCCTGATTCCTCACTGAGATTCTCAAAGTGCGGCCAAGCTAATGGTTTTGTCTATATATCTGCCACCATTTTGTCAGCTGGGCAGTATTCTAAATCCACTAATTTATTCTCTACAGCTTCCATCACAAAGTTGTGTTGAAAATATATGTACTTGGTTCTGGCATGATTAGTCTGATTTCTAGCTAATGAACAACTTTGATTATCCCTGTAAATACAGGTTGAGTCATCTGAGTTAAAACCTAAGTCTATAAGTAATTTTCATTGTCATATAGCCTTGATTGCTTGACAAGTAGCCTTTTATTCAGCTTCTGTTATAGATGGGGCCACAGTTGGTTGTTTCTTGCAGTTCCAATTAATTGCTGGACCAGCATAAGGAAATACTTGCCTAGTACCAGAACATCCAATCTGAGTCACCATAGCCACTGAATTTATGCTTATCATTTGCTCTAGGGTATTCCAGAACAATATCAATGAAATCTTGAAGATATTGGAAGTTTTGCTTAACTGCTGTGATTTGATGAAATCCATAATTCTGCATCAAATACTTGACTAATCCAGCTACTATAACACCTAGACTCATAAAAACCATCACATATATCCAGCTACTAACCATTGATCAATAGAGAAAGTTCTGGTCCATATTTTGGTAGTTTTCACCATAAACAGGCTGAGATTTGCGCAACTTCAGGTCATTATCCATGGGGGTTGCTGCAGGCTTGCAATTTTCCATTTTGAAGCATCTATGAATGTCCCTGAAGCACTTAGACTGACTCAGCATAATTTCAGCACAGCTATGCTAAATTTGACCTCAATTTTAAGAAAATGGCTCAACTTTCCAAGATCTTTCATCTCAAACTTGCTAATAAGATCTAATTTCCGCTGTTTAACTGCCTCCTGGTTATCTGTAGCTATAATTTGGTTGTCAGCATAAAGCACCAGGAAATCATTTCTTTTTAGGCTCTTTTGCATAGATACTGTGATCTGCGGTGAAGCAAATGAGCCCAATCTTCTCTAGATATGCATCAATCTGTGATATGATGCTCTAGGTACATGCTTAAGCCCATGTAACAATTTCATTAGTATGCGCACCTCATGAGGCCCTTTAGGATTTGAAAAATCTTTTGGTTGCCCCATATACATAGTTTCCTGCAGATCCCCATTTACAATGGCTAATTCAGTGTCCATTTGGTGTAGATCTAGACTGTGTACCGCTACCAGGACTAGAACTGTCCAACTGGAGATAAATTTTGCTACCAGAGCAAGAGCTAATTAAACTCTAGTCCCTGGATCTGGGAATAGCCTTTGACTGTCAATCTAGCTTTGTGCTTATCAACATTACCATCTGAGGTTATTTTAATCATATAGACCCATCAACATCCTATTGGATTTCTCCAAGTTGGTTAGGCTACCAGTGCTGACATTTTTGCCTTGATCAGTGACTGATACTCTTCCTGCATGGCTTGTCAAAACATAGAAGCATCTGGACTTTGCATTGCTTGTTCCAGACTCTGAGGTTTGGTACACAAAGCATTATGTATTTCCTATGTTCATTGGATTATTGCTACAACAATCCAAGGGCATTTTGTATTCTGATAGATCCCCTAACAGGGATTATCTGCCCTGTTCTGGAGCTGGTAAAGTTTTCTTTTGTATGTGGCTGGATTAGGTATGTATTTCCCTCATTAGTGGGGATTACACCATCAGGTAGCTGGCCAATGAACTCAGTAGCTTTTTGAGCTCAATTCTCCTTATATACAGCATTCCTGCGCTTGATTAGCTTCTGAATTTCACCATCATACATTCTATACCCTTTGGTATCTTTGCAATACCCAAGAAAGATCCCTTTTCAACTTGCTCCAACTTTGAGCATTTATTGTCAGGGATGTGATAGAAAACATCCCTGCAAGAGATCCTGAGACACTAAAGGTCTAGTTTTTTGACTGCAAATGCTCCAAAGGGTGTAGAGTAGCCTAGTGCTGTTGAGGGGCATCTATTTTTGATGTACACTGCAGTTGCAATAGATTTTGTGCAAAACTTGCAGTCCATTCCCATTGCATGTATTTCTGCAAATATTACCCTATAATCCAGATCAAATTAGCACTCTTACTAAACATTATATATTAACCCTGAAACTGTTGGAGTATGCTCCTGAAAGTTGCAAAGCTCCTCATACTTGGTGTAAAGTTATGTTGCTACTACAAAGGGGGAAATACCAAATATCTTTGTTAATAAACAATACTTCAACTATCATCACCATCTCCCAATAAGTTCCTGATATTAAAATCAATTTCAAGTTGCAAAAGTTTATGAGCCCCAATTGCTTTAATTTATATTAAAGACAACTTCTACCCACAAACAGAACAGCACAAATATCTTCCCTGCAAAGGAAAGGTTTGGTAAATGAGCTTCAAGTACACAGTCAAACTTGCGGTTCTCAAATATAAAGGCCCATAGGTCTTCTTCATGGTCATTGATCTTCATTCTTGCTAGCTGAGTAATACATTTGATAATGTGAGAGTTCCCATCTGCTGTTGAGACCAAAGTTGATTTGGTGGGTTCCAAGTTGATTCCAGCTTTTAAAGCAAATTGCCCTGACATTTACTCATGCAATGCTCCTGAGTCAATAATGATTTTGGCAGGTACTCCATTAATTACTCAGCTCAAGTAAATAGCTTTCCTGTGATTGTGTTTATTTGGATAGGTATTCCCTTGTCATATGGGAGGTTGTTCTGAGTCTTCTTCAAGTCCCTTCCTTGATTTTACTATGCTCAAAGGCTTTAATATGGATGAAGGTTTCTGAAGACCGGTATCTGTTTCTTCTCTGAGGGCAGTACTTTGCAATATGTCCTTGCTGGTGGCAATTAAAGCAAAGTCCTTACTTCTTACATTCTTCTGAGATGGAATTCTTCTGCATAGCAACTATTTTCATTAGCACTGCTTCTGATTGTCTTCTTTCATGATAATTGTAGCCTCTCTGATCAGTCATTGTGGGCTTCCCAACTCCAAACATAGCTGAGTCATAGTCAATGAAATCTGGATAGCTTCTTCAGTGGTCTATGGTCACCTATAATTCACTCCTTGCAAGTTATTTACTTCAACCTATTAATAAAGCATTCAACTTGATTCAGGGGGTCTGTTTACTCAATTTTTCCAAGTATACATCTATACTGATAGATGTAATGTTGAACAATTTCCATTTTTATCAGTGTCTTGAGCTTCCTTTTGAGTAGTGTCTACTGGTGTGGGGGCTCAAAAGCAACCTGAATTTTGGGCACAAACTCATCCCAGGTAGAGAATGTAGAACTTCCATTCATAGTGACTGACCTGATGTGGTACCATTGTAAAGGTGCATCTGCCAAGTAAGAAGCTGCATAATGCAACTTGCTTTACGGAGCAATTCCCTTAGCCTTAAAAGCTTCCTCAATCAGGAATAGCTAAGTTCCCAAGTTCTCATTGACTCTACCATAGTACCAGTTGACTTTCACACTGAAGTTGCAATTGACAGGGTCTTACTGGTTCTGCACCATGGTAGTCATTACTTGTTGCTGCTGGCAAATGATCAGGAGTAACAGCTGCTTTTTGGCCAGGATTTGTGGCATAGGATTCTTCCATTGTTGATTTTCTGACATTGTGAGTGGGGGCCTCCTCTTTATCCAGGAATGAGGTTTCTGGTTTTTGCTGCTACTAATGTTATATGTTTTGATATCAGAATTGTAGAGGAATAGGGAGCTTAGCTAGTATTGTATTTACTAAAACATGGTCTGATTTTTTTTGAGGTTCAACCAGCTCCTTATATGCATTTTGACTGATTAACTGCTGACTAATTTTACTTCCTAATGTATGTTGTGGCTGATGACTCATTTGGTTGCATCATCAACACCCAATTATATGATATTTAAAATATCTATATCTGTATAATAAGGATATACTGACTAATATGCTGACTAATACTACTGATCTGATAGATAAAACTATTTTACTGATAAGTTAAGTATAAAACTAATTGATCTAATTAATCACTGATCTATCTTAAACATTCAAGTGGTATATCACTACACATGGAATGGCTTCCTAGTATTGGAGATTTGTCATATGCATTTCACCAGAATGACACCCTGAAGGATGGCAATTAACTCTGAGAGTGATGTTTTTGTCATTCTGATAACATTACTAAATGCTTGTTTAGAGAAATGTTCAAGCTACACAGGCCCTTCACCAAATTCTTGTAAAGTTGTACGCTTAGTTTGAAGCTTGTTACAAAATGTAGAGGCTAATGGCAATATATCTCAACTACTGATCTGCTAACACTTCTGTAGGGTACAGGGAGTTTTGTATACCAATAAAAAATACAGCTTGCACTAATATCCTTACTTTTGGGTTCAAACAAGCTATACACAGGGTTTTTTACTTCTCTAGCAGAGCATCAACCTGCTGCTGACTATGAGGCCTTCTGGCTGCTATGGCAAATCTCCCTTAGTTGAAATTTACTTTCCTTCCTCAAAAATTGCTGCTTATATGGAGTTCTGAATTCCCCTTTGATGTAAAGAGATGTGGTAGAGTGGTGCTGCTAATCCAGATCAGCCATCAAGATACCCACAATGTGGCTGCTGTAGTGCTGGCAACTTGTAATTATTGACCCCGCTTACAATGTTTTCACAGGACTGCAACTGTGTATTGAAGATTCTACTACTATATAGGTAAGTATACTTGAAAGTGTTTGGGTGCTATCTTTAGTATCTACAATGTCTGATTAGCTCCATATTCTGCCAACAACTTCTAACTTTCCAGCTTTGCTGCATAGAATACTGACTTCTGCATGTTCTGATTATGGATTTTGCTTTTCAGTACTGGAGTGTGGATAATAACACTATGGGTGAATTATGGATATCATCATCTGGATCTCATACATTTGACAGCAATACACTACACTGCACCCTAGATAGCCAGCTGTCATACTGATGGTGTTATAATTTATGTTGTGTTATAGATACAGAGAGCCTATCAGGAAATAATGATAACAGTTGTACTGTCGTTAATTCATAAAAAAGCTAAGTATCTATGCTTTTGTAGAAGTTGTACAACTTTAGCACTAAATTAGGAAAGATTCTTAACATTCAGGAACATACTGTAACAGCCTCAGGTTTGGGACACAATAATTGTAAAGGTGAAGATTTGATCTCAACTATAGGAGAGTAATCTTTGGAGTATAGATCTGAGAGAAAGTGGCAAGCTTAGGGCTGTAAATTAGGCATAGAGTGGTCAAGACTATATCAGAATTGCCATTTAAATCTTAGCTGCTGATTGATCATAAATAGTCTAGTATGTTGAAGCTCCCCCTCAACTGAATAACTTCCTCATTTGTGTTTCTCTCTTAACTTACCAAACATTATTTATATTTATGATACCTTGCAGATATCTGAAGATTCACTTAACAATTGCATTTGACCAGATCCATAGTTCTGCATGAAATGACTGACTATTTCAACTGCCACTGTAATATCTGCACACAAAGGCTCCATAAAATACATCAGGCTACCAACCATTGATTGATAGTGGAAGACATGGCTCATATTCAAGCTGTTGCAACCCAAACTGGCTGAGATTTTGCAATATAAGCTTCTTCATACCCATTGGATGTTTGCCACCAAGATTCAGGGGCATTTCTTATTCTGATAGATCACCTCACTGGCATAGTCAGTTCTGATCTGAAGCTGGTAAAGTTTTCTTTCATATCTGGCTGCAATAGATACACATACTGTTCATAAGTTGTGATTGCTTCATCAGGGAGCTGACAAATTACATCTGTGGCATTCTGATCTAAATTCTCCTTAAATCAAACATAGCTGGTTTTGATGAGCTTCTGGGTCTTGCCATCATGCACTCAATTTTCACAATAGCCCAGGTAGGTCCCTTTTTACTTTTAGTTCCAACTTTAAGCATTCTTTGTCAATTATGTGATAGAGAACATCACTGCCAAAGATACTGAGATGCTAGATGTGTAGTTTTTTGCCTGCATATGCTTTCAAGTGTTTAGAGTCACATAGTGCAGCTTTAGGTCATCTACATTTCCCATAGAGTGCAGTAGCAAAAGACTTAGACCAAGCTTGTGGTTCATTCCCTTTTCATGCAGCAGAGCTCTTACCCTTTGTACTATATAGTCTGTTTGCATGTTTTGCTACTCCATTTTGCTGTGGAGTTAGTGGAACAGTGATCTGCTGAAGTATGCTGGTAGTTGAGCAAGCTTGTTTGACTTATAAATATTCTTTACAGAAACTTAAATTGCTTGGAATTGAGTAATTTAGGCCTGGAACAAGTGATAAAAGTATGTCACTTCTCTAGCTCCAACAATGCACCATTCACCAGTAAGTAGATTAATGGGTTCACTTGGCTCCATAAAGTATCCTTGTATTTTGTTACACAGATGTTATCTCATTGCATATTGGGAATTTGCCATACTGTAGTAGGGTACTGTTGTGAGGGGCAATAAACTTACAATCCATCAGGGAGCCTTGCTCTTCAGAGCTTCACTCTGCATGCCACACTCACAAAGCCATGGTGTGTCAAAATATGTCACAAACTCACCAAAAATGATTGGTGCAAGGTGACAAAATTGACTAAGTGCCAATATAGAGGCAACAGGTGCCTGGCTAGATATTGCAGGTATAATAGTGATTGATAAATGCACATATATCACTTGCATGGCAGAAAACTGGCTATGATTTGTGAAATACTTCCTTTGCCATCTGCAGGCTTCATGATTGAGAGGCTTGTTACAATAGCTACATGGGTGTTTTTCCATTCTCTTATGGTGTTGAGTCAATGTACTCTTCTCTGTGGAATAACCAGCTTGGTAATCAATAACAATACAACTTTATGTAACTCTTTTGTCCATACTCATAAGTTTTCAAGTCAATATTGTATGTGAGACATTGCTCCTCAAAGAATGTAAGACTCACTTGTCACCCACAACAGTAAACATTATAAATAATGCTGCAGAACCACTTACACATGTGTATGTAGCACTATATCCATTTGGGTTGATTTATTTAAATATGTATACGGCCAAAAAATAAAGTAAAGCTATCTAGTTGTAAGCCAGATTACACTGATGAGAGCAGCAGAAGAATGGTTGGTAGCCACTTGTATATTGTTGTGGTGTAAAATTTGGACCAAGTTGTTTGTGGAATCTGAGGTACCCTTTTTTTGCAACAGTCTTGGTATAGTGTCTTGTTGAGATCAATACCTTTTAGTCATGGAATTTTAACTGTGTGATGGCCTTTTGACAAGAGTATCACATTTATTTTTCATTAGGAATCCTCACCCAAATAATCAAAGACCTCAGACCATTGAAGATGCCATTAAGATTGCCATGGACTATGACTTAGCTATGTTTGGAGTTGGAAAGCCTAAAGTGCTTAATCTGAAAGGCTACATTGACTTTGAATGATGACCATCAGAAGCTGTGCCAATTAGTATAGATGCCTTGCAGAAGAGCCACATCCTAGAAAAATGTAAGAGGAAAGGACTTTGATTTTATTGCCACCAGCATGGGTACTTCTCAGGGTACTGCCCTCAAAGAAGAAACGAATACCATTCAGCAACAATTTTCAGCCATATTGAAGCCCAAAAATATAGTAATGTGGCAGGTGAAATTGAAGAAGACTCAGAACTTACCTTCCATATGACAGAAAAAAAATACTTTTCTCAAATGAACTCAAGCTCAGGAAACTTTGATACTTAAATTGAACAATTAATGGAGTATGTCAGACCAAGTTGCCTTGAGAGCTGGAATTTACTCAGAACCCATTAAATCAACTTTAATCTCAATAGCTGATGGGAATTCTCATACATTTGATGGTATCACTTGGCTAATGAAAATAAAGATCAATGACTATTACAGCAACATATAGACCAACATATTTGGGTATCTGCAAACTTAACCTGGTAAATACAAAACATTGCTATTCCATTTTAATCACTCAATCAACTGGAGAACCCATGCCGCTAAGATCCAAAAACAACCATACTTATGTGCTACTACCTGCCAGACTGTATTTCAGCTTAGTTTGTGCCAGTATGCATGACACATGCAAACTCAACAAGACACAGCACTGCAGAGAAATTAGATGAGGTATCAAGGTGTTACTTATAGCTGTTTTACAAGGGGATTCCTCTTCACCAGTTCACTGGTGGATCCAAACTCTATTGAAGGAATATTTAGACATTTTAGATGTGCTTGTGAGCCAACCACCAGTCAGAGATGTTGATCATATCATTCACACAGGGGATAGCCCTTCCAAGAGTAACACACCTTACAGAATGAGTCCATAAGAATTGGAAGAGAGGACAAGGCAAATTGATCAATTATTGGAGTATGTATATTTCAGACCCAGCAAGTCACCATGTGGGCACCAGTGCCTTTTGTAAAGATGAAAGATGGAACACTTAGCCTGTGTATTGACCAGAGTGCCCATAACTTAGTTACTGCAAAGAATATGTACTCCATACTTTGGATTGGTGGGCTTTTTGACCAACTTTATGGAGCCACCTTATTGAGTTAGACCAACCTAATGCCAAAATATAATCATATTAGGGTGAAACATGACGATATCCTCAAGACAGCATTCAGGACCAGATATAGACCTTACAAGCACTTATGAGTTTGGCTTCACAAAAGCCCTATCAACATTCAACACCCTGATGAAAACCATCTTATAGTGGTACCTTGGTACTTTTGCGGTTATCTATCAATGTGACATATTAGTATACAGCAAGAGAGGAGAGGGCTTCTTGGTGCACATTGAAATGGTCTTGAAGTAGCTAACAGAGTGTAAGCTCCCTATGAAAAATTGTTATAATGATCCTATCAAAGGGCTGTCATAAACTTAACATTACATGACTAAGAGGTAATGATCCCCTCCCAATATTGTGCAAAAACTGTCAAAAAATAATTGCTCCCCAGATTTCACTAAATACTTGGCCAAAGTTTTTCATCAGAATAATTCAAGGGTGGCTTTTGATTGATTTTCTGCCAATTCCTCACTTACTGATCCTGGCCACTCTATCACCTCCTACATTTGTGTGCATTGATTGGCTATTACCTCTTTTTCACACGCCTTACTTGCTGACTCAACCATTTTGCTTACTTTTAAACACATACAAGTTGATTTGTTTCTGTAAAACTTCAGTTGTACCTCAATTGCCAACTGTATTCACCTATACAAATCCCTATACCCTACACTAACATTAAGTCCAACCCCACACTCAACAAGTTACTGTGCTATAATCTGCTGCTCAATGAGTATATTGACTTTAATGCTCTATTTCCATGACTTTGGTAGTAACCCTATAGCTTTATGACACTGCTCACTTACTGATTCCCATACATTGTGGTCTTCAGCCAGCACTGCACCTCAAGAAGTGCTGCATCTTCTTAGTGTGCCTATTAATGTTCCAAAATTCCACTGAAGGATTTGCGATAACCTTTTGAGTTCTTGACATCACTTCTGTGTATGTTGGTTAGATCTCCACTCAGTCAACAATGAAGAATGTGTAGGCTGCAGTAGATAAATTGCCACTCTCTGCAAACTTGGCTCCTGAGGTAGCTGCTGGCTTTGATCACTGCCAGGTCCTTCACTGCTACTTTGACAGAAAGCTAGTTGAATAGAACTGGGCTTTTTCCTTGATAGATGTTGTGCTGGTGCATCTGTGTCTGCCTGCTTCTCTTTTATAACCACTCTGCCAGCTACCTTAAGCCTCTTCAAAGCTTGTTTGGAGCTTTTAGCCCTGCTTAGGACAGGCTCTTGAGGAAACCGCTGGTTTTTAGCCACTGCATCATTGTTCTTCAGCCTTTAACAGCTTCTGCTACTCTTGAGATGCTTTCTTAGCATACCAATGCTGGCTCAAAATTGGTTTGCTTGTTTGAACTCAGGATAATGCTCACAGCACAAGTCAAGCACATTCTGTGTTGCATTGAGTTCCTGATGGTCACATGGTATGCCAGCCTTAAGGTGTTGGCTTGTTGGCTTCTAAGCACCTTTCAAATGCTAGACCACTCTTCATCATTGCACTCAACAGCTTCATGTATCTTCAGTGTCTTTTGATATTTATACTTTGGCATAAACACTACAATATCTCCCTCCCATGCTGTAATATGTTTTTCTGTGGGATTTATCTTTGGGCACTATTGTTGTGCTTCACAACTGTATGCTGTTCCTCTACTGCAACATCAGGAAATGGTTCAATTCTTGGCTGAGACATTAAAATACCTGAGTTCCTGCTTTGCAGCCTACCTACTGCTTTTTCTACCTTGGATATTGATTACACTACACCTTTACCGGCTCATCCTGTTTTTGGACCATTTTCCAATTTCTATTGGACATTGCATTTATTGTATGAGCCGCTGCACCAAATTGCCTCATTAATGCTTTGGCATGAGCTGACATCATACCTGCTAATGCAGGTGGTGATGATGTTACTGTTATGATCTACCACTCAAATGCTGAAGTTAGATCAGTTTTTAGTCAAATCAACTAATTATGTGTTTAGCCTATCAGTATATCAGTATTATATATTGAATCAGTAGCATTGGTCAGCAAATGAGCCTGCAGATCCTTATCAGACAGAAATAGATATAATAAGTAGGATCTTATTGGTGATGATGGTGCAATCAAATGAGTCATCAACCACAGCCTCTATTAGGAAAGGCAATTAGTCAGCAATTGATCTGGCAAAATGTATATGAGGAGATGCTGGAACCTCAATAAAAATCAGTTCAAGTTTTAGTGAATAAAATACTAGCTAAACTCCCTATTTCCTCTACAACTCCTATACCAAGACTTGTAACATTATGAAGGCCAATTGCTGGTCTCCAACTGAAGGTACTGCTATTGCAACATTCTCATCTGCCTCAGCACTATGGGCAGCTTGGGGCTCTGCAGAGATTCCCACTTGCCAACTTGACTGAGAGCCTGAGGAGCATTATTACCCTCAGTGGGCACACTGTCCAGAAGGCCTTTTTTGGTTCTAACTCTGCTTGTTTAGGAACACCTCAGCTATTTGAATATGGCACACAGAGTGATAGCTCTGAAGAATCAGGCTCACTGACAAGTTGAAAGCCTATTTACCCTCACAATAGTACCCTGCATGAGCCCTGCAAAATCTCATTATGCAATGAGAGAACACCCATAGAAAAAAATGCTGAGGATGCTTTATAGATTCAAGTGAGACCAGTACCCCATCAACTGGTCAAAGATGTGATGTTATGGCTAGAGAAGTGGCATGTTTCCACTGATATCAGTAATGTGGGCTGTGAGGATTTAATACTACTTCTTGCTAAAATCATTCTGGAATGCAACTTCACATGTACATGGTATAAATCAACAACAGTCATGCAGCTGTCAAGATATGACCCAGAGACCATCCTGATATATGCATGTGTTAGTAGTTGTATTGCATTAACATCAGAGAATACCACTATTGCAAGGTGTCCAACTTGTTAGTGTTACAAGTATTGGTACAAGAGTTGTAGAGGAATAGGGAGTTTAGCTGGTATTGTATTCACTGAAACTTGAACTGATCTTTATTGGGATTCAGGCAGCTCCTTATATACATTTTGCTAGAACAATTGCTGACCAATTGTATATCCTAATGTAGGCTGTGGCTGATGACTCATTTGATTGCATCATCATCACCAATAAGATCCTATCTGATATATCTATTTCTGTCTGACAAGGATCTGCTGATTCATTTGCTGACTAATGATACTGATCTGATCAATAGTATTGATATACTGATAACCTAAACATATAACTAGTTGATTTGACTAAAAACTGATCTAATTTAAACATTCATGCGGTGGATCATAACAATCACCTCTGCTAAAGTTGAGAGGGTTTTCCTGAATCTCTTATCTTGTTATAGCAATATCTTGATGGTTCAGTATTATCAGCCAGTCTTGCAAGCTTGAGTCTGACCTTATGCACTACGTCTTCCCAGATATTGCCTTGTTTGTCCCCTAGTTGGTAAGTTGCAAATGGACATTCTCTGATGATCTTGAATGATCTTGACTATTGTGGCTCAAACATCTTCCAAGTGTTGTTTCTTAGCAATACAAAGCTCCCAACTGTCAATGCTTGTGGTGCAATAGTCTTATCAAGTCTCTGCCTCATCTTTTCTGCACATTGAGATACTTTGGTCTGTGCCTCTTGACACCTTTGTTCCAGTTGCTGGTGTCTACTTGGCTGACTGAGTTCATCTTCTAAGGTGTCTGTAAGCTTTGGTTGTGTGAGATCTCCTGGAATCCATGGTTCACATCCATACACCAAGTAAAATGGTAATTGCTTGGTGGTGTTGTGTATTCTGACTCAGCATGCAAAGAGTGCTTGGTCTATATACTCATCTCATCTATTGACAACTCTATTTGCATACTTGGTCAGCATTTTTTTAAATAATCCATTAAACTGTTCAGTGACTCCATTAGTTCTGGGGTGATATGCCAAGGCTTTCAAGTGTTTGATCTGCTGCATTTCCAGGTAAGCTTCCAATGTTTTTGCCATAAAGCTTGCACCTCTATTGGATAGAATCTCTACAGGGCATCCAAACTTCATCAGGATCTCATGGTAGATGAAAATTGCAACTTCTTGTTCACTGGCTGTAGATACAGCTTTAGCCACTGGCCATTTAGTGGCATGGTCAATTGCTAGTAATATCCAATGCTTGCATTTCCTGGTAGTTGGCAGTCTTCCAATAAAGTCAATTCCCCATCTTTCAAATGGTCTTACAGGCTCCAAGGGAATGAGTTCAGCAATTCTCTGTGGTTGGCCTTGGCTGATTTGGCAATTTGGGCATGCTCTCATAGCTTCTCAATGTCATGTTTCATTCTGGGCCACCATGCTCTGGCTTTCACAAGGCTAAAGGCTCCTTCAATTCCAAGATGTCCATATCCATTGTGTAGCTTATATATTAAATCCAGGCAAGAAGCATAAGGGCAATAGGCAATAGGGCTTCCATCAACAATTTGGTAGAGTGTTTCATCCCGTACTACAATTTGCTGGCTTCATCCCAGATTCTCTTCTTGATATCTTCATCCACCTCACTAGGAATGGCTTGGTCCTCCAAGTACTTTGTAATAGGCTTTGCCAATCTGATTCATGTGCCAAGTTGAGTTGTGCAACTTGATCTAATCTTGATAAGGCTTCAGCAACTGTGTTGTTTTTTTCAGGGCAGTAGACAATCTGCAACTCAAATTGCTGAATGTATTCACTCCATCTTGTCATTCTTCTAGAGAGTACCTTCTGAGTAAATATATACTTGAGGGATACATTATCAGTCTTCACAGTGCATTTGACTCCTTCAATATAGCATCTCCATGTCTTTGAACAGTGTATTATAGCAAGCATCTCCTTCTCATGCACTGGATAGTTTTGTTCTGCTGAGTTTAGTTACTTGGATTCAAAGGCAACAGGGTAGTCCATTCCCTCATGTTCTTGGCTCAACACTCCACCAATTGCATAATCTGAAGCATATGTGCATAGTGTAAACTCTATTCTGAAGTCGCATATTTTTAAGCTTGGCAGCTTAGCAAGTTCATTGTTGGGCGTCTGGAAGGCAGTTTCACAAGCTCTGTACCACTTGTAGGTATTCTCTCTCTTGAGGATATCAGTTAAAGGGACTGCAATACTTGCAAAGGACTTGACAAGTCTCCAATAATAGGAAACCATTCCATGGAATGATCTGAGCTCTGATATGCTATGGGGCTGCTTCAGATTCTTGATAACTTCAACCTTCTTAGGGCCACTCCTGTACTAGTCACTATGTGTCCCAGATATTCAATGTGTTCCTTGAAGAATTCACACTTGGGTAGCTTGCCATAAAGCTTGTTCTCTCTTAGCTTCTTCAAGAACATTTCAATGTGCCCCAAGTGATCCTCATCTGTCTTGCTTTATAACAATATATCATCTAGGTAGGTCATGACAAACTTGTCTAAGTACTCCTGGAAGACAGTCTGCATCAGGGTCATGAGTGTTGCAGGGGCATTGATGAGGCCAAAACTCACAACTAAGTACTTGTAATCTCCATATCTGGTCCGGAATGCTGTCTTAGGGATGTCTTCTGGCTTCACCCTAATCTGGTTATATCCTGACATGAGGACAATCTTGCTGAAAATAGTGGCTCCATTGAGTTGGCCTAAGAGCTCATCAATCCTTGGTATGGGGTACTTATTCTTCACAGTAACTGAGTTGAGGGCTCTGTAGTTAATGCACATCCTAAGTGTTCCATCCTTCTTCTTCACAAAAAGTACTGGTGCTCCTCAAGGTGACTTGCTAGGTCTGATATATCCTTGCTCCAGTAACTGATCTATTTGTCTCTTCATCTCTTCCAACTCCAATGGACTCATTCTGTCAGGTGTCTTACTCACTGGAGGGCTATCTCCTGTTTCAATTGCATGATCCTTGTCTCTGACTGGAGGTAGGCTTACAAGCTCTTCTGAAAATGCATCTGAATATTCCTTCAAAAGAGTCTGGACCTTCTGGGGTACTGGAGTGGAGGAATCCTCCTGTAACACTGCCATGAGGAACATCTGGGTGCCATTTCTTAGTGCTCTACAGAACTGTGTCTTGCTAAGTTCACTTGTCTCACACACACTGGAATTGACCAAGTTAAAATCCAGTCTGGCAGGTGATAACTCATAGGTCTTGTTGTCCTTCTGGATCTGAGTAGCATGGGTTCTCCAGTTGATTGATGGATACAACAAAATAGCCAGGTTTTCCCAAGTACAAGGTCAAACTTGCAGTTCCCAAATATATAGGCCTGTAGCTCTGCTTCATAGTCATTGATCTTCATCCTTACTGGTTAAGTAGTATGGTTGATTATGTGAGAGTTCCCATCAGCTGTTGAGACTGAAGCTGATTTGGTGGGTTCCAAGCTGATTCCAGCTTTCAAAGCAAATTGCTCTGACATGTACTCATGCAATGCTCCTGAGTCAATCATGATCTTGGCAGGTACTCCATTGATTACTCCATTCAAGTATAATAGCTCTCCTGAGTTTGAGGTCATCTGGGATAGGTATACTTCTGTCATATGGAAGGTGAGTTCTGAGTCTTCTTCAAGTTCATCCTCCATGCTACTATGCTCCATGGCCTCAATATGGTTAAATGTTCTTGATGGCTGGTGTCCATTTCTTCTATGAGGGCAGTAATTTGTGTGGGTTATTACTGACTGTACTTGGTGAGTGGGAGAGCTTGTAGGTCAAGTCAGTACCACTTGGTTCAGAATAACTTCCAATAGAAGGTAGCAAGGTAATAAAGACTTCTGTTTATTTCATCCAAATCTTGTTGTTCTTCCTGGTTCAATTGGGTAGATATATATATCACTTGGGGGGGCTTAGACAATAGACAATGTGTTATAAAATAGGGGTGTGAACACCTTCCTGTTATGGTAAGTGTTCTAACTAGATAAGGGCAGGGATAGGAGGGGAGGACACGTGGGGGAATCATAGGGAGGGTACTGGAGGACTTCGGGTAGGACTCTGGAGGGAGCTCTTGGGAGAACTCTTGGGCAAAGAGTGGGTACTACATTGAGTACTCACATATCCCGGGGGTTAAGTGGGAGCTTTGTCCTCGAAGTTCTTTGACTAACTTGCTTCTCCAGGATTGATTTTGTTTATGGAGCATGGGGAGTCACCGTAGTACCATTGCTGGTTGTCACTTGCAAGGGGATTGCGGGCAAGTACCTGATACCATTCGGCGGCAGAGTGGGGTGCGGCCTGTGTTGCTCAAGGGATGTTTTCCACAGAGCCAAATAGTTGGCAAACCATAGGGTTCTGGGTAAGTTCCTCGGGAGGGTTGGAGAACGAGAAAAGGTGCAATAGCGCGATAAAGTCTTGCTTCTTTATCTTGCAAATGTTATCGGGGCTTGTCCTTTTTGTGTAAATATGACGGCGGGGGACCTTTTGAAGAGGGCGTACACTTGGTCGGCAGTCACCCGTTGTCAATAACAAGTTTTTGCTTCTTCCAAGACGTATTGTAGTTCTTCCGTAGAAACTGTGGCGCAATTGAGGCACTTTCGTACTCGCCTCATGGTTTCTACAGAATCCGCGGCGGTTTCTTCGGCTTCTTGGAGTTGGACTTTGTACTGATTCCTGAGTTGTCCTATGGTAAACCTCTGTAATAGTTGTAACACAGCAACTCGGTGGATTGCATGGGTTAACTGGCCGGTGTATTTAATCCGTTCGCGTATCTTCTCTAAGATGGTTCCTTCTTGGAAATGTGGTTTGAGATGTTCGCGAATTTCTCGGGGGAGTCCTTCAATTGGGAGTTCTACTTCTGGTGCTCTTGCAGCTTGTACCAGGTCTGCGTATACCTCAACAACCGTGGTACCTATTAATGGCAAGTATGCAACAAAACAGGGGGGCTCTCGAGGTCTTGTGAGTGCGTGACAGTTGATTCCTTGTGTCTTCTGTCTGACTGTGTCCAGTATGGATACGGGAATCAGCGCGGCGTCTGTCTCCTTAATGATCAAGGAACCTCCTCTTAGGTGGTACACGGTCTTCTCGGGTAGTATCTCCATGCTTCGTATCCTTTCTTTTTAAAGCAGATTACGTCCTTGTACTCATTACTGACACGTATTTGGCAAACAGGATAGCGACTGAGGAAGTCTGCGTCCTGGTGTTTCTTGCCAGCGCAGTGAATTATTTCAAAGTTGTATTGCTGTAGTCGTAGGGCCCAACGTGCTAGTCGGCCGGTAAAGTCTTTAGTTTTCATCAGCCAGACTAGTGCGCTGTGGTCCGTTACTATCGTGAATCAGCGACCATGTATGTATGTATGGAATTGTTTAATTGAATAAACAACAGCCAGACATTCTATCTTGGTAACGGGGTAGTGGCGTTTGTGTTTGTTTAGCAAACGGCTCACGTAACCGATCGGGTGGAATTTGCCGGGTTGGTGGTATTGTCCCAGTACGGCGCCTATACCGGTGAGGCTTCCATCACAGTTAATAAAAAATCTTGCATCCCAATTGGGAAATCGTAACACTGGCGGTGACGTCAGGGAATGTTTCAGCTGATCGAATGCTCTCTTTTGAGGCTCCGACCATACAAAACACTGGCCCTTTCGCGTCAATTTGTACGGGGGGGCTGCTATTGTCGCGAAGTTTTTGACAAAGCGGCAATAGTAGCCGGCTAATCCTAGGAATCCCAATACCGCATTAATGTCCTTTGGTGCAGGTGCATTTTGAACGGCTTTCAGGAGTGACGTAGATGGGTATATTCCATCTGCCAAGATCTCGTGGCCCAGGAACAACAATTTTGTATACAGGAAATGGCACTTCTTGGGATGTAGTTTGAGTTGGTTCTCGAGGAGGGATGTCAGGATACGTTGCACGTTGTGTATATGTTCTTCTACATTGGGGGAATATATCGTGATGTTGTCCAGATACACGAGGGCGCATTCCCATTGTAGATTTCCTAGCACCTTGTCAATCATCCTTTGGAACATAGCGGGGGCATTGCACAAGCCAAAGGGTAGTTGGTTCCATTTGTATAATCCAAACAATGTTATAAAAGCGGTTTTGGGTCGATCTTCCGGGGCTACTTCTACTTGCCAATACCCAGAGATTAAGTCAAGAGAGCTAAAATATCTAGCTCCAATTAATCTGTCCAAGAGGTTGTCTATTTGCAGTAGCGGATACACGTCCTTCCGGGTGACGGCGTTCAATTTCTGGTAGTCGATGCAAAAGCGTCGCTTTCCGTCTTTCTTTGGGACTATCACTACGGGGGAGGCCCACGGAGACTGGCTCTCTGTAATGATGTCGTCTTTTAATAAAGTTTCAATTGTCTCTTTGATATAGTCTGTGTCAATTTTCGAATTCCTATAGGCTTTTTGCTTGATGGGGTATTTGTCGGCGAGGTGGATTTGGTGATATACCCCATGTATATGACCAATTACTTGGTTCTTAGAGAATACTTGGGCAAGCGGACGTATTCCTTCTAGGAATTTGTCTCGTAACATAGGCGGTAGACCGGGGTCCACATCTAGCTTGGGGAGTTCTTCTTCTGGTTCTTTGTTTGGAGGTGGTCCTTGGTTGTTTCCGTCAACTTCCTCTAAGTTTAACAATGGCACTCCTCTAGGCAATGTCACCGTGTGTTCTACTACATTCTAGCAACTTCTTGAAAGCTCCAAGTCAATGTCACACAACAGGACATTCTATGGAAGCTTCCCATTAGAGTTTATGTAGCCCATGCCATCTATGGTAACTACATGTCACATGACCTAGTCACCTGATCAACTGACCTATGACATATCTCCATGTGATATTCCAGTCTGTTCTTTAATATAGTCTATCTTGGCACACTTACTATGCCTCACCCCAGAACCCCATCAATATTAGCCAATATCTCTTGGCATCCATATTGCCAAAAAGTAAATATAGTCCTATCCCCCCTTATGTATACCTCAGTCTGATAAACACAGGTCTTGAACAAACAGCCTTGCCTTTGAAATCTGCCTTGCCTTGTTGATCCACACCTAAGTCCTTTCCTGGTCCTGCCTTGTGTCTATTTGTAACAGTTTTATCAGACTGCTCCTGACTTACCTGTGGATCTCTGCCTTCTACCCAAAGATCTTGAGAAGAACTTGTAAAGGAATACCTACCGTAAGTATCACCCTGAATCTTTCCCTAGTTTGGTCCTCTAAAGGCAAACATACTTTATCTTTGTAAGATTATTGGCCAAAGCTGCATTCACTTTTTACTCTGCTGGTGTAGTTTACAGTTGTTACAGCACTGAAAGCTTTAGTACAATACTCTATCAAAGGATGTTAAAGCCAGTACCTTCTGAAGTGATGCTAACTTATTCAAAGTTGGGGATTGTGGCTCAATGATTGTATTCTTGACAAACTAGTGGCTTTATAACCCACAAATTAGCTAGCAATATCAAGTTTTCCTGAACAAGTCCAAGAGACTTCTCCGCCTCCTGCTACTGTGACATGTCAAGCCCAGAGTATAACTTTGCAAGCCTCATGGCTACCTTTGCCCAGCTGCAACAAGACAATGCAGACCTCAGGAACTCTGTTGCTCAGCTCCAGAGCCAAAATGCTCAACAGCCTTTCCAGGCTCCCTCCTACCATGATCCCAAGATCACTTCCACTTCCAAGTTCAGTGGCTCCCAGAATGAACTCCAAGGTTTCATCAATATAGTGAAGCACCATTTGTAACAACAACCCAATTGGTCCCCAACAGATCAAGCAAAAATTGGTTATATCTCTAGCCTGCTGACTGGAACTGCCCAGAAATGGTTCTCTCCTTTGGTGGAAACCAACTCCCCTCTACTCAGCAACTATTATGTCAATGTTACACAATGGAACATTCCATGGAAGCTTCCCATTAGAGTTTATGCAGTCCCATGCCATATATGGTAACTATATGTCACATGACCTAGTCACCTGATCTGCTGACCTCTGACATATCTCCATGTGATATTCCAGTCTGTTCTTTAGTATATTCTATCTTGGCACACTTACTGTGCCTCACCCCAGAACCCCATCAATATTAGCCAATATCTCTTGGCATCCATATTGCTAAAAAGTATAAATAGTCCTATCCCCCCTTATATATTCCTCAGTCTGATAAGCACTGGTCTTGAATTAACAGCCTTGCCTTGGAAATCTGCCTTGCCTTGTTGATTTGCACCTAGGTTCTTACCTGGTCCTGCCTTGCCTAGCCCTACTCTCCTGCCTTGTGTCTATTCATAACACATGCAATCCAGCAAATATTGTAAACCTATATAATTTTTCACTCTGTATCAGTTAGGCACAAACATATCCAACATATTCAGTGGCATATATTAAAAAAGCTAAGTAGTGAGGGCTACTTTGAAGGAATGTGTGGCAATGCCTTTGCCTTGGCACTTGATGGATTCTCATTAGACAAGTACTCTGCCAGCAGATCCTGCTGGCCAACAATTCTCATTAACTGGAATCTGCCACCTATCCTATGGTATCAGAGCAGAAATCTAATAGTAGTCTGCTTTGCTCTCAAATGTTTGAGATCCAGGGGACTTGCATGATAACTCACACACATTATAGTTACCCAAACACCAACACTAAAAATAGTGTCTTCCTGCAGAGAGAATAAGCAGAAGTCAGCATGTATTGCAGCTAAGTAGCAAGCCATGAGCCATAGGCCAGATTAAGGAACTAATTGTAAACCAGAGATACTTAAGATTGAGGATATTTGTTAGCACAAAAGCTTTCCATTAGGAGCAGTGTATTGGCTTTTTAACAACATCCCTATACTAGTGACCAAGTTGTACATGGGGCACGTAAGGCTAAACCCACCCATTAAGATACCAGAGAAAATTAAAAAGAATTGGCAAAATATTACATCATGTCTGCTACCATATGTGCTTCTCTCAGGCTCTAAGCAACATTTATATGCATATGCCACAACCCAAGTGCAAGGACCAAATGAACTGGATACATACCTATTCAAGTGGCCTTCTGAAGCCATCTCTACCAAGAGTACATTTAAAGTATTGGGAGCTATATGTGGACATTGTAGGGATATTGATCCTGAAGCAGATCACTAATGCTGACTTGACGCATCTACAGCTTTTGTGCAAGGAGTTTGTAACAGGAATTGAGCAGCTATACTGCAAGCATAAAGCTGAATGCATAGATCTCTGTCAATACTGTATCCATTCCCTACTCCATCTTGCTCTCTGTGTGGATAATATTGAGTCTTGCTTCATCTTTTGGGAGTTCCTATGGAGTGGATGTGCATGTAGATAAGAAGACAAGTCAAGTTGCAGGTATTGCCATATCCCAATCTCATCAACAGTATTATCTTAAAGTCTGTCATAGATGCAGTCAGTTGGCACATGGAGGACAGCCAGGAAGAGTTGGAAAATACTGAGGACAGATGGGCATATGAAGACACCTATAAATATGACATTAAGAAGCTAAGCAGCCTCAATGAGTGGATAATCAGCAAAGTAATGCAAAGTTGGGTTAGTTGCAACAAGCATCTACTACTTGTTAGGACAACTTTATCAAAGTATGCCGGGCTTCTTTTTGTTGCTAGCTAGTTTCCACACTGTCCAATATAGAACTCACACCATCAAGAGCAAGAGCACACCTATCATGGGACTAGGATCCAGCAGGGACAAGGAATATATTGGCAAAATACCAAGAAGTTCTTTGTGGATATTGAGGATGTATTCATGGTACAGTGGTGGCAACCAACCATCTGTTTGCAAAATGCATATTTTATCAACAGTACAAGGTAAATGGCAACTTTGCAGCATCACACTTAAATGCCATAAAGGTGAGGTGATTGAAGTTTGTCCATAGCAGCAGGTTTGAGCCAACAAAGAGGTTAGTAAGCAAGAGACCATAGTTTTTCTATTCAACCCATTTGTGAAATACCCAAGATAGTATTGGGTAAGCCAATAAAGTGGGGTGATTCTACAATGGGCTATATAAATGGCACAAGGGGAGGTAGAAGAATAAAATACCATTGGGTTGATTTGTAAGGTAGCATTATACAGTACCGGCTGTAGGCTGCTGTACTGCCAATATGATGTCAGCAAGGGTTTGCAATGAGGTGGCCAGAACACCAACAGATTTCTTGCCATATAAGGCAAATTGATCAGTGACTGGTTAAATCTGCTCTAATCAATGCAGGGGGCATTAAGACTGTCAAAATTTCATGCAATTCTTGTTGAGTGATTGCTTGTACACTGTCAGGTTCTATACTTCAATTGGCAGTAAAATCAACACAATGCTATCACAACCCTGTCATAAGAACATGTGGAGGGTCAATAATTCCAAGCTGCTTGCATTATGATGGGCTCATAATGGGATAGTGATGGGTGCTCTTGATAGGATCCACCTGCAGGACCAAATTATCTTTCATGGTGGAGGCTCTCACACAGAGTGAACACCCCAAATAAAAATACTTAAGAAGTCTTTTACATATTTCTCCCTTAGACTTAAACATCATCATAGCATAAGAAAAAATTTACAGTTCTTGTTTATTAGCACTTTGGCTCAAGAAGTGGCTGAGTCCTATCATGTCCAAGAAGAATCACCAACAAGACAAAAGCTGTTTCTCAAGAGTTTAAAGTGCAGCTACTTGAGCTACACTCCAGCAAGATGAATGAGCTTATAGAGAAAAGGAATTTGTCTACCACTACTTCCACATCCTTCATAGTGGACAGGGTGGAGATTCCATTGACAGATAAAGTAATAATATCAAAAACTCAAAAGACTATAAAAATGCCCTTGGCAGAATTTTGAAACATCAATAAGCACACAAAGAGGTTGCAGCACTTCTTCAAGAGCAGTGCTCAAGCAAATGCACTTGAATATTGCAAGAATTTATTGCAAGGTCTGGCAGATGAGGTGCTCAACCTTGCAGTGCTAGCAGAAGACCAGGGCATTTGAGAACCAGTGAATGAACAAGGACATAATGCTGCAGGGCATTTTGGTAGAAACACTTATTGTATGGTGGATTTCAATGAAGTTACATGCTGAGTGCGGGTTTGGCTCAATGTTAATGTACAGTACAGGGACTTGGATAGGTCAATTCAGTTAGTAATTGAGGTACAACTGAAGATAGAATGGAAACAAGCTAATTCATATGCACAAAAGGTAAGAGCACTGTTTGAGTCATGAAGTAAGGAGTGTGAAAATATGAAATAACCAATCAATGTACCCAAAATAGGAGGTTACTGAGTGTCTGGGATCATAGAGTGAGGGAATTGGCAGAGAACCAATTGAAAGTAACTTATGTATTGCTGTGATCAAAAATCTTGATGACATTGTGGGAACACCAAGGGATAATTATTTCAAGATGGTCATTGTATGGAGTCCAAATGGCATCAGTACCTCCAATTAACAGAATATAAATGTCAAGAACCTAAATGACTTTTGCAATGCCTACAGTGCAGTGTTGGTGCAATAATAGATGCAGCAAAAGATTATAGCACTTCTTCAAAAGCAGCACTCATGAAAATACATTTGAATATTGTAAGATCTAATTGCAAAGACTTGCAGACAGGGTTCTAAAGCTTGCAGTGCTGGCTTAAGAACAGGATATATAGGAACCAGTGAATGAACAACAACATAAAGCTGTGGGTCTCCTTCTAAAGTCATGGAATAAGCCATTTTGGTAGAAATGCATATTGAATGGTGGATCTCAATGGAGTCAACTTTTGAGTGTGAGGCTGGGCTTAATTTTAGGGTTGGGTATATGGACTTGGATATGTTAGTGCAACTGGCAATTGAGTTACAACTCATTAATGAAAAGATATTAACCAACCTGTATGCATGAAAATCAGGGTACTGATTGAGTCCGGAAGTAAGGAGTGTGAAAAGAAGCAATAGCCAATCAATGTACACACATGTATGAGGTGATTGAGTGTTTGGAATTAGAAAGTAAAGCCAGCAAACCAATCAATTGCACTTATATATGGTTGTGATGAGAAATTTTGACCAAGTTTTTTGTGAAATCCGAGGTGGATTCTTTTCTATATGGTCTTTGCACAGCATCCCCACAGCATCAGTACCTACTAGTCACACAAATCATACATTGAGGTGATCTTGTGACAGGATTAGTACAAATATTTTTCAAAGGGCACGGCTGCAATATATTTCTCCCCTCTAGTAAAGTCCCAATGATTCTCTTCCTAAAGTTCCCTGTCACCCCTACTCCAACAAATGGCTTGCTGAACCAGATAATGTTGCTGTCAATGTTGGACAATGCTTGAAACATTGCACAATGTGCCTTATATATGCCAAAATAAAAGTACATCTGCCCTCCAGATGTTCTGCTAACCCTCAATGCAAAGGTTTCCAAGTACCCCTGATTTGGAACCTGTAGCTGAGCACTCTGGGATATGGAAGTCTATAGGAGACTCTGTACCTAGTATTCCAAAGTTGCTCTAAATCATCCATACCCTCTGCAAGGTGGTTCTCCATTATTGTTAGCTGGAAATGAAAGCTTCTAGGACTTTTATTTCCATGGATAGTGCAATGAAACCTTGTAGGGCAATGGTTCTTGTAATAGCAGAGAAGCTCAGGAAAGAATCACTTTGAGTAGATTGGTGTAGATGGTCCTCAGTACTTGGTAGAGATCTCCTTCTATGTGTCAAAAGGATATCCAGTGTTAGTGATGGCATTAATAAGAAAGGTCCATGTAGATGCACAAGTCATATGATGATTGGAATGTGCTCAGGTGCAAATGACTAGTATTGATTTGGTGCTATTAGCATAGTTTATCTGATTCTTCATGCTATCTGATTTAATCTCCATGAGTTGTTATTTATACCATATTTATGGTAAAAAATTATCCTTATACAGCAATTTGTAAGTAACGCACCTTCAAATTATCAAGTCTTTAATCAAATAAGAAATACTCAATTGATGTCATCAGGTCCATGTAAAGTAATCCCAGATGCACCATGCATAATATTTAGAAAGTTTAACTACAACATTAGCTTTGATATTTATTGCATATGGCCAGGTTGATGCCAATAATCAGCTGTACAAGTATTGCAATCTCTGGCAATGGTCCCTAGAGCAGCTTTCTACTTATCTTTAGTACAACCCAGACAAAGCGCATTCCAGTGATTACAAGCACAGCACACACTGGAAAACCTAATATCTAATATGTTTGAGCTTGTGGTAAGTGATTCTGGTATGGCCCAAGTGTCTGTGATGAAGATTTATACCATTATATGTGCACTACTCATTGATCTAGCAGAACCAGATATCTCAGAAAGCTAGCAGAGATGGAAGATTTTGAGTAGAAAGTTGTGACGTAAGCTGAACCTTTAGATTCCAGCAGATACATGTAGTATATTTGACAAGATCATTTATGAAATCAAGAATGAGCTAAGAGTGAAGGGGTCTGATGAGGAGTCTGTGCACAAGCAATTCTGCATACAATTTGAGTATTACAGAACAGCCACATCTGCTTATGCCTCAACTTTAGGAATAAAGGAGATTTTGGACACATTGCTGCATGTTGTGCATCAAAATTTAAACTTGACCATTCTTACTCTGTTAGAAAAAATAGTACCCTAACTAATTTTCCCTAATCCAAACATAACTAATTCCAGCCATGGTTTATTTTATCTCATCTCAGAATCTATCACTAGCCATTACACCTAATCAATTCTCATGTGGCCATTACATTATCAACTTATCTGCCAAGCCTGCCCTTGGTGATTAGTAATCCAAGATCTATCCAACACCTTAGCAGTAGCAAAGACATAGGCAGATTAATAATGCAACTTTCATCTTCCTTATGCACCTATTGACATCCCAGCAGATTCAATTAGTCCAGTCTCATGGTGCTTATCAGCCTAACTTGATTGGAGAAGTATGAATAAAGCTTACTGAACCTTTTAGTTTAGTGTGTGACTCAACAAAATCATGATTGTGTCTCAGCAAAATTAAGAACTCAACAGTTACTTTCTAGTTTACCCAAGCCTAGCATATCTAGCACTCCCAAGAACACCCAGCCTAGCCTACATTGCAAATCAACTCTGCTGCCTTTATAGCCAATCCCAACTATATTCAAGACCAATAGCAGACCAGAACCTCTCTGCTTATACTACTGCCACTCTCTGACAATTCTAAGATTCTTCACTCAGTTGTCACTTAAGTTAAGGTAAACTATTTGGGAGTTATATTATATTCTCTCTTGAATATAACATTGTACAAGAGACAAATATACTGTATGAGATATTAGTGGTGCTAAGTGGCTTCTAAAAGCCATATACCTAAAACCCATCAAGACACCAGTTCCAAAGTACCAGACAGAGGGCAAGGGAATACCTTAATGAATCAGAAGTTAAGCTTCAAGAGGAAGAATACAGACTCTAAGCTACCATGCAGGGACTGCACCTGCACACATCAATGGAGTCCTTGCCAAGCATTGACATGGCAGCATGCCAGCACACACCAATCTAATCTATATCAGCATTGTGCACAAGAGTGCCATGCACCAAGTCAATATGTGTAGTCCAAAGTAAAACTATCAGAACTCACCAAACTACTGAATTAGACACAAGTCCATTGGTGCAGGCCAGTTGCATTTACATACAGCATCACATTGAAATCTGTTAAAGGCCTTATCAGCATGTCATGTTACACCTGCACATGCTGTTACACCTGACCATCATCAAGTTATCTCTGGTGAGCTGACTGATGAAGACTCAGTTGCAGTGCCTCCACTGCGGGCACCTTTGGCAAGTAGTATAAATGTGTCCAAATGTGGCCCAACTATTTCTGTATTGAGTGGTGTAGAGACAGGCTTGTTCCCAATGGAAGAACCACATATTTTGGCAAAGTTGCCCTAATAGGAGTTGGTTGCTTGTTGCTTCCAACAAAACTTTGAATTACTTAACTGATTTCCACATATTGAGGCTGCTTAGCTTCTTGATGCCAAAAGCATAGTTGTCTCCAAGTCTATATCTGTCCCAGCATCTTCCAACTCATCCTGTCTGTCCTCCATGTCCCTATGAAAGATTATTATAATAATCTCATCAAAAGGTCATCACAAAGCTGAAGACCCGTGACTAAGAGGTACTGAACCAATTAGGACACCATCCAGTATCTGTTAAAAATAATTGCACCCCAGATTTAACGAAAAACTTGGTCAATATTTTTCATTATGACAGAATAAGCGGCTTCTGATTGGTTCACTGCCAATTTGCTCACTTTCTGATCCTAGACACTCTGTCACCTCCTAAATTTGTGTGCATTGATTGGCTATTACCTCTTTTTCACACTCCTTACTTCCTAACTCAACCATTTCTCTTACTTTCCATGCATACAAATTGATTTATTTCCATTGAAACTTCAGTTGTACCTCAGTTGCCAATTGTATTGACCTATACAAGTTCCTATACCCTACACTAACATTAAGCCCAACCTCACATTCAACAAGTGACTCCATTAAAATTCACCACTCAATAAGTATTTCTGCTGTAACTCTCTGGTTCCACAGCTTTGGCAGGAACCAATGGCATTATGCCACTGTTTATTCACTGGTTCCCAGATATCCTGGTCTTCAGCTTGCAGTGCAAGGTCTAGAACCTCATCTGCCAGTCTTTGCAATAAGTCCTTGCAATATTCCAGTGTGTTTTCTTGAACACTGCTCAGGAACAAATGCTGGAACCTCTTTGTGTGCATACTAATGTTCCAAATTCCACTGAAGGCATTGTGATAGTCTTTTAGTTCTTGAGGTTGTAGCCTTGTTTGTCCCAGGGTTACAGCATTAATTGGCAAGAACTGCAGTTTTTGTTGCATGCCTCCCTGTCTCAGTCTTGAATAGACATTTTTCCCTTTACCTTTTCCCTTATCACTGCTACTTTGTCTAAGTGCTTCTTGTGATGAGCTAGGTTTTCTCCTTGATAAATTCTGCTCTGATGCATCTGTTTTGGCCTGCTTGTTCCTTGCTGGCCCTCTTCTGGCAACCAGATATTTCTTTTCTGCTTGTTTTGAGTTCTCAACTGTAGTTGTGACAGGCTCCTGTAAAAGCTGCTGGTTTTTAACACTGCCAGGTCCTTCACTACAACTTTGACTAAGTGATCCTTGAGTGGTACTATGCTTTTCCCCAATAGATATTGTGCTGGTGCATCCATGTCTGCCTGCTTGTCCCTAACAGGTACTCTTCCAGCTACCTGATGTCTCTTTGACACTTGTCTGGAGCTTTTGGCCCTGCTTAAAACAGGCTCTGGAGGAAGCTGCTGGCTTTAGCCATGGCACCCTTGTTCTTCTGCCTTTCATAGTTTCTTCTATTCTTAAGATACCTTCTCAGCAAACCAATGCTAGTCCAAAATTTCTTTGCTCATGGAAGAAGTCAGGTATGTTTGGCTTGGCTTGAGTTCCTGATAGTCCCATAGTATGCTGGCCTTAAGGTGATGGCATGCAAGACTTCTGATGGCCTCTTGAATATTTGCCCACTCTTCATTATTGAAATTAACAGCTTCACAGATCTTCAATATCTTTTGATATTTAGGCTTTGGTATAAACACCACATTGTCTCCCTCCCATGCTGTACTAGGTTTTTGTGTGAGCTTTATCTTTGGGCACTGTTGTTGTGCTTTAAAGGCTGTACAGTGTTCCTCTGCTTTTACATCAGGAAATGGCTCAATTCTTGGCTGTTACATTGAGCTACTTGAGTTCCTTCTTAGCAGCAAGGATACTGCTTTCTCTACCTGGGTTATTGATTGATGTACATTCATTATCTGCTCATCCTGTTTCTGGACTATTTCCTGATTTCTCTGGGCCATTGCATCTATCCTATCTGCCACTGCACCTAATTGCTTCATTAATGCTTTGGTATGAGCTGACACCATACATGCTAATATGGGTGGTGGCATTGTTATGATGGCCTCTTGCTGGTCTTCAACTGAGTGTACTCTGTTTGCTACATTCTCATCTCCCTGAGAATAACAGCTTTATTGGATGTAGCCCTCCTTGTTGCACTAATTGTTAAAGCAAGCTGTTGTCCAACATTCTTCTGTTTCTGTCAGTGGTGGGGTCTGGTTGGGAACCATACAACTTTGCTTTGTTTTTTGGTGTCATATATATGGAAGTGATTCAAACCAAAGGGGAAATAGTGTTACATATACATGTGTATGTGGTACCACAACTTTTTTATAATCCTAACTATGGCAGGTCATCATGGAATCTTACATTCATGTAGGTGCAATGTCTCAAAGACTATCTTAAATTCACAAAAGTATTGATAAATAAGTGATATAATAGTGTTACATTGTTGAAGGTCAAACTCTTTGCCCTATTGACAAGACTACTTTGACTCAACACCATAAGAGAAGAGAAAAAAGACCATGTGGCTATTGTAGCAAGCCACTCAGCCACAAAGCATGCCAACAGCATAGGAAGTATTACAAGGATCACAGCCAGTGTTTTGCCACACAAGTCATATTTGACCATTCATTGGTCACTACTGTACCAGTATTATTGTGCTGGCCAGTTAATACATCTATATTGGCACCTGGCCATCTTTGTCACCTTGTGCAAACTGAGTCAGGTGAATTTGTGACACCTTTAGTGAGCCCAGTAATGCATCTTCTGGTGAATGATGTTCTGGTGTGGCTAGAGAGGTGGCATGTTGTAGTGGGGTCATAGTGACACCCACTGCCAGATGTGTGCATTCCCATATTTCCTATTTCCCTATTTTCTACTACACTTATTTCAGTTTTATCCCATTTGTCTTTCCTGATCAGTGCTATCCCATAAGGCAGTTGACTATCACACCTGCTTACCTTATTGCATTAGTTATCCCTCACTTTATGTAAGATTAATAGCAGTAAGTATTTCTATATTACGCTAGTACTTGCGTCACTACCTGTGACACATGATCAGCCCATGTCACCATCCCTACCATTTCCATACTATCTATGGTATCTTTATGTTACACAGGTATCAGGGTACTGATTCCTGATTGGTTGGATGTGCCATGTGGGAAAAATTCCAGTAATAGCAGTAGTAGACATTGCAGAGAGTGACAGCTTGGGGCTCATAACCTGTTGTAAGAGTCTTGGAGATATTGGAAGTGATTGGGAGAACAAGTAGATTATGTGGTTTTTGTGGGTTATTATTGACTGTACTTGGTGGGTGGGAGAGCTTATAGGACTAGTCAGTACCACTTGGATCAGAATAGCTTCCAATAGAAGGTAGCAAGGTAAAAAATACTTGTGTTTATTCTGTCCAAATCTTCTTCTTGATGTTCCCTCACTTGATTCAATTGGATATATATATATCACTCTGGGGCTTAGATAATAGACAATGTATTATAAAATAGGGGTGTGAACACCTTCCCATCATGGTAAGTGCTCTAACTAGATAAGGGCAGGGTTAGGAGGGAGGACATGTGGGGGAATCATAGGGAGAATACTGGAGGACTTTAAGTAGGACTCTGGGGAGAACCAATCAAGGCACCTTTGTACTTGCGTCATGGTCTCTACAGAGTCTGTGGCGGTTTCTTTGGCTTCATGGAGTTGGACTTTGTACTGGTTCCTGAGTTGTCCTATGGTAAGCCACTGTAATTGTTGTAACACAGCAACTTGGTGGATTGCATGGGTTAACTGGCCGGTGTATTTAATCCATTTACATATCTTCTCTATGATGGTTCCTTCTTAGAAATGTGGCTCAAGATGTTTGCAAATTTCTTAGAGGAGTCCTTTGACTGGGAGTTCTACTTCCGGTGCTCTTGCAGCTTGTACCAGGTCTGCGTATACCTCAACAACAATGGCACCTATTAATGGCAAGTATGCAATAAAACAGGGGGGCTCTCAAGATCTTGTGAGGGTGCAACAGTTGATCCCTTGTGTCTTCTGTCTGACTGCGTCCAGTATGGATATGGGAATCAGTGCAGCATCCTTCTCCTTAATGATCAAGGATCCTCCTCGCAGGTGATACATGGTCTTCTTGGGTATTATCTCCATACTTTGTATTGGCGTGGGTAACTTGTCTTGTCCCACTCTGATCATGTCTTGTATCAATATGACTGCTCCGGCAAACAACTCTTCATAGATGGTTCTTGTTGCACGTAATGTTTGTACCATATCTTGCAACACTTGCAGGTCAGTCTTGTTTTTGATATCATCTTGGTTCTTGCTGGTGGGAGGAGTATCACCAGTTTTGGGTGAACTGTTTCCTTTGGTGCTTGCCATATGCATTCTTTTGTTCTCCCTTTTAGGCAAACTAACTCACACATATCATTTGTACCTATATCAACTAGAATCTCCTCTAATAAACTTCATATGTATCCTGTGTCTTCCTCTATCCTTGTCCTGATAATTGTTTAGTCACACTTTGGTTTCAGCAATGATTGGTGGATCATAATGAAATGGTTTCAGATGGGCTGGCTCTATGTTGCTGATTGTCTTATTAATCAGGGTGATGGTGTACTTTGGCCCATGGTCTGAACTAATAACAGTGCAAGGGCTAACTCATTGGGGTATAAATTGTGGACAAAACTTGAGGCCTGCAATGGTTTGATTGTACCACACTTTATTGCCTAGTTTCCACTTTTGTCCTGTTAGTTTCTCATTTGTAGGTGGAGGGGGAAGATGCTTGTTGGCATTTTCAAATACTTTTATGTATAGGTGGGCAATACGGTGAATCAACCTCTCTACATAGTTGTTATGTGTTGTCAAGGGGACACCTTCCATTGTCAATCCAGCTTCTTCATGCCACTTGGGCCTTTGTCCATACTGAACTTTGTATGGGGAGAAACCTGTTGATTTATTTTGTATTGTGCACATTGCTAGGAGTGTGAGTGGGAGCAGCTTGGCCCATGACTGGGGAAGTTCCAAATGGAACTTCTCTAGTATGCAGCAACATTCTGGTTCATCCTCTTGGTTAATCCATTAGTCTGGGGGTGATACACAGCCGTGAAGACCTGATTCATGCCCATCATTCTGCACAAATGGGTCACAGTGTTATTCAAGAAGGAACTACCATTGTTGGACAGGAGTATCTGAGGATATCCATGCCGGCAGATAAGGTGTTCTAGAATGAATTGGTCAGTTGTCTTCTGATCTTTATTTTGGATGGCTTGGACTTCTTTCCACTTCAAGAAATAATTGGTAGTCCCAGGAAACTGCGCTGACAGCCAACTGACCTTGGAGGCACTACTTGTGAGGAATACTCAGAGTAGGTATCTTTTATTTTATTTGATTCTTTCCCAAGTTTGTTCTTGTACAGGCAAAGATACTTTTCTGTCTTTGTAGCTATTGACCACAGCTGCATTGTTATCAAGTCCCTGCTGGTGGAGTTTACAGTTGTTTTGACTTTGGAAGCTTTAGTACATTGTCATCTCAAAGGACGCTGAACCCAGCACATACTTTAGTTAAGACGCCAACTAAGTTGGGGATTGTGGCTTAATAGTTTTCCCTTGACAAGCTTGTGGCTTTATTCCCCATTACCTTAGATTAGAGACAGAAACCAAATATTCCTAGCAAGCTTTTGCCATAGCTTATTGCACCCAGTGAACACCCCACACAAAAACACTTGAGAAGTGTTGGATATATCTCTCCCTTGGACTTATATATCACTACAATGTTTCCACTAATATCAGTAATGGGGGCTTTGGGGATTTTTTACTACTTCTTGCCAAAATCACTTGGGATGCAGCTTACCATGTACATAGGACAAGTGGACAACTGTCATGCAGCTAGCAACATATGATCCAGAGACTGTCCTGATTCCAGCTTGTGTTAACAGTTGCATGGCATTCACATCCAAAATGCCACCATTGTCATGTGTTCCAATTGTCAGGAATCCACCACCATTGTGGAAAATTGATGTTCAAACTCTGAATATATTCTGGTAATACCCCATCTGGGGAAGCTAATGCAGTCAAACAAATATTGCAAAGCTATACAGTACCGCACTTGGTATTAATCAAGCTCAAACATATCCAATAAATTTGATGGCCAACATTACAAACAGCTAAGCAGTAAGCGCTACTTTGAAGGTTTGGAAGAGCATGCCCTTGCCTTAGCTCTTGATGGACTGCACTAAACAAGTACTCTACCTGCAAATCATGCTGGCCACTGATTCACATTGATCTGAATCTGTTGCCCATCTTACAGTATCACAGCAATAATTTGATGGTAGTCTCTCTGGAATCTGGGTCTATATCACTGTCCAACCTGGATAACTACCTGTATTCATTGCTGGATGAATTTTGTATGCTTTCCAGCAGGATAATAGTAAATGGCCATCAAGTGAAAGCTCATATTATTATCTGCATTAGAGATACCCCAGCCATCAGCAAGATAGTAGGTTTTTCTGGGCACCAGGTAAGGTATTACTCTCAAATATGTGAGATCCAGGGGACTTACTCCATAACTCACACACATTATCATTACCCAACTGGATATGTATATATTCAAGCGGTGTTATGAAGCCATTCCTACCAAGAGCACATTGGAGGCATTGGGAATTATATGTGGACATTGTAGGAGTATTTATCCAGAAGCAGATCACTAATGCCATTTTGATGCATCTACAGCCGCTGTGCAAGGAGTTTATAACAGGATTTGAGCAGCTCTACTACAAACATAAAGCTGAACAAGTAGATCTCTGCCACTACTGTATCCATACTCTACTCCATCTTGCATGGTATGTGCGGAATATTGGACCTTGTGTCACCTTCTGGGAGTTTCTTATGGAGTGGATGTGTGGGCAGATAGGAAGACAAGTCAAGTTGGAGGTACTACCATATCCCAATCTCATCAAGAATTTTACCCTCAAGTCCATCATGGATATGATGAATTGGCACATGGAGGACAGCCAGGAAGTGTTAGTAAATACTGAGGACAAATGTGCACATGGAGGCACCTATGCCTATGGCACTAAGAAGCTAAGCAGCCCCAATATGTGGGTAATCAGTCAAGTAATGCAAAGTTGGGCTGGGTGCAACAAGCAACTAATTCTTATTAGGAAAACTCTAACAAGGTATGCTGGACTTCTCTTTGTCACATGCCAACTTCTACACCATTCAATAAAGAATTAATGCAAACAAGAGCCAGAGTGCACCTACAAGGGGGACTAGAGTCCAGCAGGGAGAAGGAATATATTGGCTAAATACCAAGAAGTACTTTGCGGATATTCAGGAGGTATTCATGGCAGAAGTGGCAACAACCAAGCATATGTTTCCAAGATGCATATGATGCTCAGAACTTGTTAAAATACTGTCCATTTTCTTGCCATATAAGGCAATTAGATGTCATGGTGGTGGATTCCTGAAAATTTGGACATGTTGCAATGGTGGCAATTTTGGGTGTGAATGCCATGTAACTGCTAGCATATCCTGATATAGGGATGGTCTCTGGGTCACATGTTGCCAACAGCTTGAAGGTTTACCACTTGTACCAAGTACATGTTAAGTTGCATCCTAGAATAATATTGGCAAAAAGTAGCAGCAAATTCTCAAAGTCCCTTTATTGATATTAGTGGAAATACACCACTTCTCTAGCCATATCATGGCATCATTAACCAGTAAGTGGACTACCAACTCCACTTTGCTCCATAAACTATTGTAAGCATTTTTTTCCACAGGTGTTATTACATTGAACATTGGGATTTTGCTGGGCTCTTGCACAGTACTGTTGTGAGAGGAGATAGGCTCACCATTAATCAGTGAGCCTTTTTCTCCAGAGCCAAGACTCTGCAAACCATATTCAGGAGGCTAAGGTGAGCCTAAAGACATTGTAAACTCTCCTGAATCAGCTTGCACAAGGTGAAAAGTATTCCTATGTGCCTTACAAAAGTATCTAGTGGCCAGCATGAAACTGTGGGTACAGTAGTGACTGACCAATGCTCAAATATAGCGTGTGTGGAAGACACTGGCCATGATCATTGATATACTTCCTATGCTGTCTGAATACTTCATGGCTGAGAAGCTTGATGGCCACATGGTTGTTTTCTATTCTCTTACACTGTTGAATTAAGAAAGTTTTACCTATAGGTCAAACAGACTGACACTCAACAAGATGATGTTGTTATCGCACTTTTTTGTCTATACTCTTATGATCTTAAGACAGTCATGTATTCAAGACTTTGCACCTATATGAATTTAAGGTTCAACAATGATCCACCATAGTAAGTATTATGTATGTAACTGTAACATCCCATACATACGTATACTTAAGATTGACCATCATAATATTTTTGTAAGAGTCTTGGAGATATTGGAAGTGATTGGGAGAACAAGTAGATAATGTGGTTTTCACTTAATGATTTATTGAATGTAAAAGTAATATTTATACTTTTACCTGGTCTTGGCATTACAAACATGTAGAATAGGTTAAGGAAGGTCCCAAGAACATGTATGCAAAGTTTGGGGCTGTTTGGACAACTTTGAGAATTTTCATGTTCTGGGTACCTGGCATTTTGGTGAAAAATATTCTAAGTAAATCCCAACAAGGAATTTGGTCAGTATTCTCTAGGATTTGAAGGTGATGATCTAAGTGACTAAGTTAGGTGAATATTTAGGTGGAAATACAAGTTTTTACAACAAATATCACCACAACTAATATTAATAAGTATCTTGTCATTCACACTAAGTATAAATGCGGCAGCTAGGTGTAGTAGCTGACAGGATAGATGCAATGGCCCAGAGAAATTAGGGAATAGTCCAGAGACAGGATGAGTGGACAATAAGTGTATGGCAATCAATATTGTAGGTAGAGTATGCAGTATCTAGGCTGCAAAGAAGGAACTAAAGTAGCTTGATGTCACAGCCAAGAATTGAGCTCTTTTCCAATGCAGCAGCAGAGCAACACTGTTCAGTGTTTGAAGTACAGCAACACTGCCCAAAGGCAACAACAGAAGCACCAGTCACAGCATAGGAGGGGGATACTGTGATATACATAGACAAGTCTAAAAATCAGCAGACATTGAAGATCCGTGAAGCTGTGGAGTGCAATGAGGAAGAGTGGGCTAATATTCAAGAGGCTGTAAGAAGTCTAGCACAGCATCATCTCTAGGCTGGCATACCATTGGACCATGAGGAACCTAAGGTCAAGCAGAATGCACTTGACCTGTTCCATGATCATCATCCTGGACTCAAGCAAGCAAATAGATTTTGGGCACCCATTTGTATATTAAGAAAGTATCTGAAGAATAACAGAATCTTCAAAGGCCAAAAAGCAGAGGTGCCTTGGCTAAGAGCTGTTAGGTTGCCAGAGGAGTGCCAGTAAAGAGCAAGAAGGCAGAAGTGGATGCGCCAATGTGTCATATACCAGGACCTATCAGTGATATAAACCTACAGCTTTCTCAGGAACTTGTCACAAGCAGGACAGAATGATCTAAACAAGCAGCAAAGAAACATCAGGTTGCCAGGGGAGTGCTGGTAAAGGACAAGCAGGCAGAAGTAAATGAATCAGTGCCACATTCATCAATGAGAAAATGTGGCTCAATACAAGAAGCACTCAGTCATAGTAGCAGTCATGGACCTGACAAGGATAAGAGCCTGTGGCTTTCTCAAAAGCCTGTCATAAGCATGGCTGAAAGCTCCAAAGAAGTGGCAAAGAAATGTCAGGCTGCTGGGACAGTGCCAGCAAGGGACAAGCAGGCAAAAGCAGAGTCACCAGTGCAGCATTTATAAAGGAGAGAACATACTTCAATACAAAAAACACTCAGTCAAAGTAGCAGTGAGAGACTTAGCAGTGACACAGGTAAAGATAAAGAGAGAATAGTCTCCCCCAGCCCAATAGAGGCATACTCAAGAAACAAGCTGCAGTTCTCATCAATTAACGCTGTAAGCCCAGAACAAGCTGAATTTTATAATAGCCAAGTGGAATTACCATGAAGAAAACAGCTGTTTTCTCAAGAGTTGAAGGTGTAGTGAGTGGAGCAACACTCCAGAGAGGTAGATGAGCTTACAGAGTGAGACAATTTATTGATCAATACCTCCATGTTGTCCAGTGTTCCTAGAGTGGAGATCCCACTGACAGACAAAGCAACAATGTCAAGAACTCAAAAGTCTATTACATTGCCTATGATGGAGTTTTGGAATATTTTTAGGCACACTAAGATGTTGAAGCACTTCTTCAAGAACAGTGCACAAGAAAACACACTCAAATATTGCAAGGACTTATTGCAACTACTGGTAGTTGAGGTGCCAGATCTTGAATTGCTAGCTGAAGACCTGGATGTATGGGAACCTGTGAATGCAAAATAGCACAAAGCAGTAGGCCTATGATAAAAAAATTTGTCCCACAGGTGGATCCAATCCAGATCAGCTGTCAGGATCCTGCTTAGAAACCAACATAATGCCAGCAGTTTGGAATTAGTGACCCTCTTGACAATCTTATAACAAGATCATAATGGCATATTGCTGATATTATGACCAAATAAATTTATAAAACTTGGTGGGGCCTGATTGGTGCTGTGAGAATAATTGGATGGCATGGTTGCAGTCTTGTAGCACCCTACAACAATTTGGATGGATCTAACTGGCCAGGACATCCAATTGCCTTATATGGGAAAAAACCTGATGGTCTATCAATGGCCTCACAGCAAGAATCTGAAGGTATTATTAAGGCAGTATGGTGGCCTACAGTGGGTTCTGCATAATGCTAGCATACCAGTTTACCAAATGGTATTTCCTTTTCCTACCTCCCCTTGTGCAATTCATATATTCCACTGTTGAATTATCCCTCTATTTGCTTACCCACTACTACCTTGGGTATTTCACATATAGTTTGAATCAAAAAATACTATGGCCTCCTGCTTACTAACCTCTACAAACTTGCACACCTGTTGTAATTCACATACTTCTATTACCTCAACTTTGCAGCTTTTTAGTGTGATACTTGCAAAGTTGCCATATACCTTGTACTGCTAGTAGCATATACAACTTGCAAACATATGCTTGGTTGTTGCCACTTCTGCCATGAATACCTCCTGAATATCAGCAATAAACATCTAGGTATTTGGCAAATATTCTCCCCACTACTACCTTGGGTATTCCACATATAGTTTGAATCAAAAAAAAACTATGGCCTCCTGCTTACTAACCTGTAAAAATGCTCACACCTGGTGTAATTGACATACTTCTATCACCTCAACTTTATGGCTTTTTGGTGTGATACTTGCAAAGTTGCCATATATCTTGTACTGCTGGTAACATATACATCTTGCAAACATATGTTTGGTTGTTTTCACTTCTGCCAGGAATACCTCCTGAATATCCACATTGAACTTCTTTGTTTTTGGCCAATACATTCCTTCTCCCTGCTAGATTTTAGTCCCCCTTATAGGTGCACTCTGGCTCTTGTTTGTTTGAATTCTGTATTGAATGGTGTAGAAGTTGGCTTGTGATCATGAGAAATCTGGCATACCTTGGTCAAGTTTTCCTTATAAATATTAGTTGCTTGTTGCACCCAACCCAACTTTGCATCACTTAACTGATTATCCAAATATTGAGGCTGCTAAGCTTCTTAATTCCATAGGCACAGGTTCCTCCATGCGCACATCTGTCCTCAGTATTTCCAATTCTTCCTGGCTGTCCTCCATGTGCCAACTCATGGCATCCATTATGGACTTGAAGGTAATATTTTGAAGAGATTGTGATATAGTAGTACCTGCAAATTGACTGGTCTTCCTATCTCACTACACATCTGCTCCATAGGAAACTCCTAAAGGGTGAAGCAAGGCCTAATATTCTCCACACACCAAGCAAGATGGCATAGAGGATGGATACAGTAGCAGCAGAGATCTACACATTCAGCTTTATGTGTGTAGTATAGCTGCTCAAATCCTGTTACAAACTCCTCACACAACAGCTGTAAATGTGTCAAGTTGGCATTGGTGATCTGCTTCTGGATAAACATTCCTCCAATATCCACATATGATTTCCAATGCTTCCAATATACTCTTGGTAGGAATGGCTTCAGAGCACCACTTAAATAAGTACATTTCTAGCTCATCCAGTCTCAGCATTTGAATTATTGCATATGAGTATGAATATTGATTAGAGCCTGTGAGTAGTAATTAGGGTAGTGGATACTCTGTAATATCCTGCCAATTCTTTCAGATTTCTCCAGTATCGCAAAGGGCTCATTTAGCTAGGAATGCCCATGTACAACTTGGTCATCAGTATAGGGATATTGTTGAAAAGCAAATGCATTGCACTCAGTGGAAAGCTTTTGTTCCAACAGATATCCTCTATCTTAAGTATCTCCAGTTTCCAATTGATTCTATATTCTGGCCAATGGCTTATGGCTTACCAACTTTGCTGCAAATGCATGCTGGCTTCTGTATGTTCTCTTGGTGGGAAGGTAATGTTCTTGGTGCTGGTGCTTGGGTAATACCAATGTGTGTGAGCTATTGAGTAAATCCGCTGGATCATACACATTTGACAGTAATGCCATCCATTGTGCCCAGAAAAACCTGCTATCTTGCAGATGGCTGAGGTATCTCCAATGCAAATAATAATATGTGCTTTGGTATGATAGCCATTTACTGCTATCTCACTGGAAAGCATATAAAACTTATCCAGCAATGGGTACAGGTAGCTATCCAAGTTGAATGGTGATTTAGGCCCAGATACCAGTGAAACTGCCATCAGATTTTTACTCTGATACTGTAAGATGGGCAACAGATTCAGATTGATGTGAGTCAGTGGTAGAGTACTTGCTTAATTGGAATCCATCCAGTGCTAAGGCAAAGGTATGGTCACACATACCTTCAATGTAGCCCTTGCTTCTTAGCTGTTTGTAATATTTGCCATCAAATATATTGAATATGTTTACACCTGATTGATACTGAGTGTGGTACTGTAAAGCTTTGCAATATTTGTCAAGCTGCATAAGCTTCTTTAGACAGGGTATTACCGGAATGTATCCAGAGTGTGGGCAATGTGTTCCCTTCATGGTGGTGGATTCCTGACAATTTGGACATGTTGCAATGGTGGCAGTTTGGGATGTGAATGCTATGCAACTGCTAACCCATGCTAGGATCAGGATAGTCTCTGCGTCATATGTTGCCAGCCACATGATTGTAGTCCACTTGTAACATGTACATGGTATGATGCATCCTGGAATGATTGTGGCAAGAAGTAGTAATAAATCCTTAAAGCCCCCCATTACTGAGATTTGTGGGTATGAGCCACTTTTCTAGCTACAACATCTCATCCTTCACCAGTATATGGATTACTGGGCTAGACCCTGCAGTGCCAGCTGAAGACCAGGACATGTGGGAGCAATGAATGAACAGTGACATTAAGCTGTTGGGTTCCTGCCAAGGTAGTGGAACCAGAGTGTTACAGCAGAAATACTTATTGAGTGGTGGACTTTAATGGAGTTACTTGTTGAGTGTGGGGTTGCGCTTAATGTTAGTGTAGGGTATAGGGGCTTATATAGGTGAATACAATAGGTAATTGAAGACCAACTGAAGTTTCAATGGCAATAAATCAATTAGTACACATGAAAAGTAAGAGAAACGGTTGAGTCAGGAAGTAAGGAATGTGAAAAAGAGGCAATAGCCAATCAATGCACACAAATATAGGAGGTGATAGAGTGTCTGGGATCAGAAAGCAAGAAAATTTGCAGGGAACAAATCAAAAACCACTCGTAAATTGTGCGATGAAAAATTTTGACTAAGGGTTTTGTGAAATCTGGGGTGCAATTTTTTTTCAATGGTCTCAGGATAGTGTACTAATGTGATCAGTGCCTCTTAGTCATGGGACTTTAACATTGTGATTGCCTTTTGATGGGATCATTGAAGAAAATTTTCACAGGGAGGGTTCCCACCAAAGACAAAGAGATAAGGTGTTGTGGCAGAAGCTCATACTGGATGGTGTGTCTTAATGTAGTTACTTGTTCACTGTGAGACTGGGCTCAATGCTAGTGTCGGGTATGAGGACTTATGTAGGTCAGCTTAATTGGCTATTGGGCTACAGCTGAATATTCCACAGAGTTGATCTAACTTGTATGCATAAATAGTACAAGCATTGTTTGGGTTAGGAAGGAAGGAGTCTGAAAAAGAGGCAATAGTCAATCAATATACACAAGTATAAGAGGTAATTTAGTGTTGGGGATCATAAAGTGAGCAAATCAGCAGAGAACTAACAAGAGCCACCTATATATTGTTGCAATAAATACTTTGCCCAAGCTTTTTGTCAAATCTGGAGTGCTATTTTTCCAAATGGCCTTTTGTGGTGTCCTAATGGCATCAATACCTCTTAGTCACTGAATTTAAATTTTGTGATGGCCTGTTGTCAGCATCATCACAGTTATATCTCATAGGGCAAGTTCCCTCCAATATTAGGCAGTCATGGCACAGCTACACACTGTTGTCAAATTTGTAATTTTACCTAATTATTCCCCTAACTGAGTCACTTAGATCATTACCTTCAGATCCTAGAGAATACTGACCAAATTCCTTGGTTGGATTTGCTTGGAGTATCTTACCAAAATATCAGATACCCAGAACATGAAAATTCCAAAAGGTGTCAAACTTTGCACACATGTTCTTGGGACCTTGCTCACCCTATTCTATGTGTTTGCTATGTCAGGACCAAGTAAAAGTGTAACTACTTCTTTAACATACAATATATCATTTAGCAGAAACTGCACAATCTACTTGTTCTCCCAATCACTTCCAGTATATCCAAGACTCTTGCAACTGGTTTTGAGCCTCAAGCTGTCACTCTCTGCAATATCTACCACTGCTATTACTGGAGTTTCTCCTGCTGCTGAAAAGTTGGATGGATTTACTACCAAATGTGGAAGGTGAAGATAAAGATGCTGCTACAAGAGAGAAGCCTTTGTGATATTGTCATGGGAGAAGAATGCCCCTCTAAAAACATGGCAGTGGAACCCTTAAAGTACCAGAAGAAAGAACAGAGTGCCTTTACTGCACTTGCCTTAATGTCAAAGACAAACTGCTAATTCAATGCTCAAGAGCAAAAACAGCAAAGAATGCTTTGTAGCCATTAGAAGGCATCTACCGTTCAGGTTCAGCTGCCAAGAAAATGTACCTTAGACAATAAATCTCAACTACAAAGATGCTGTCAGAAGAAGAAGAAAAAATATAATTCACAGACCCTATGAGAAATTATTATTATTATCCCATCAAAATGCCATCACAAATTGAAGGTTCCAAGACTAAGAGGTACTGATCCCATTGCAACACCATGCCAAGGCTGTTGGAAAATAATTGC